>VWYE01018866.1:524874-545822 GCA_013398995.1 Alaudala cheleensis
GGGCCGGGCCGAGCCGTGACAGCTCCGCAGCGCCAGCTGAGCGCCCGCCGCTCCCAGCCCGCACCTCCGGGCTCTCCCCGGCTCCCCCTCCGGCACCCGCGCCTTCACAGTTATTTATTTATTTATTTATTTATTTATTTAGCTGTTTGTTTATTTATTTATTTATTTTCTCCTCTGCTCCCTTCTCTCCCGTGCTTTTCGGCCTCTGCAGCCCACAAAGGAGGGGCAGTCGGGGACATCCTGCCCCGTCCCTTTGTTCTAAATATAACAAAGTGCCCCCTTTTTGCCCGCTGCCGTCCCGTAGCGGATCTCAAAGCAGGGAGCTTCCCCCCATGCCACGCACACGCACCCACCCTTTCAACTTTATGTAAGCGGCCCCGGTGCGAACGTAGCGAGGGAAGAGCGGCCGCGAACGCGCAGCGGGGCCGGCAGCGAGCGCTGGGCTGCGGGAGGCGCCGAGGGGGATGAGCGGGGAGCCGGGAGCGAGGGAAGCACCGGCTCGACAGAGCTGTCAGCGCTCCGTGTACAACCGGGGAAACCCTCCCGCTTCCAGGAAGCAAATCTCTCCCTAAAGTAAAGCAAAGGCATTGACACAGACAATTGCAAATATTAGGGAGAGAGGGGAGAAAATATAATTACATTTCGGCTCTGAGGGGACCGCGTTTGCTTTCCTCTGCTGTTCCCTGAGAGAGTGACTGTATGCAGAGGAGTATTCAGTTTGTAAGGCTTTTCTAGGGTTTTTCTTTCTTTCTTTTTTTTTTTTTCCTTGGTCCGGTAACAGGATTGGGTTTTTTTTAACATTTTGTAGCGATTAAGGGAGATCAGGGCTTCTTTTTACACCGCTTTGGAGCTCAAACAGACAGAAAGTGCGACCCCAAGTGTCCGTTTTGGGAATAACAGCCGGGAGGAAGCGCCCGGAAAAGGGGGACGGGCGTGCGGAGCGGAGCGGGACGGGAGCGGGAGCGGAGCGGGGCTGCCTCTGTCCCGGCCTGCCCGCTCCGCTCCGCAGCTGCGCCTCCTCCTCTGCACCTCAGAACCCCCTGTACCACCCTCCCACCCCCCTGTTTATTTAGCCAAAAGAACAAAAAAAGTTCAGGATCTGTCTGTTTTCCCGAAAATTATGGGGAGGGAACTGTCTTTCTGGAGCCGGCACAACACTGAGGAGTCCCCAGGGGAGACCTCTCGGTGTGGGTCCGTCCCTACGGGACCCCGGCAGCTCCGCGGCGATACCCGAGCCCGGACACGCTTGTCCCGCTCCTCCGCATCTCCGCGGAGACGGCCGCAGCCGCGCAGGGAACCAGGGAGGCGAAAGTCGCTCAAAGTCCTCCCTCTACCCAAAAAGAAATTCCAGGGGGTCCCTCTGGCAGCCTGTTGGAGGAAAGAGGAGGAAACCAGGCAGGGAGATTTCATCCAAATCCTCTTTGTCAGTACAGGAGCGCCGGGGTTTGATTTCGTGCGGCAATGCCGTGTGCGCGTGTTTCCCCACGGCGTTTGGAGGGGACAGAACTCTCGCTCGATTGTCCCGGAGAGCGGCGGCTCCGGCGCTCCCCGCGCTGCGCTCCCGGGAGCGAGCGATGCCTCCGCATCCCGATCCCGCCCGGAGCGGGGCTGCGCTCCCGGGAGCACACAGAGCTCTCTCCGCAGGTCGCGCCGCTCCGAACGCGTGTGCGGGAGGACACGAGCGGAGCGCACCCACAGCCCCGGGGCTCTGCCCTTGCCCCGCTCCCCACGGGCAGCGCAACCCCGGCGGTGAGGGGGGCCCCGGGGTCCGCACGGGCACCGCGCCGCTGGATTCTCATCACTCCTAGATTTGGGAAATCGCCGACTTTTCTCTGTTAACGAGCGGCCCCGAGGCGCAGCGAGGCGGGGAGCCCAGCGGTGCCTCTCTACCGAGGGGTCCGCGGCGCCGGGCGGGGGAACCGGCCAGCGGGGCACGGCGGGCCGGGCAGGGAGCTCGGCTGTCCCCGTCCGGCCGCTGCCGCCTCCCCGGGAGCTTGGGGCTGCCGAGAATCCCCCGTACGGGTCCGCTGGACTTGTTATTTCCGAGGTTCTGGAAGCTGCTTGGGGAGAGCTTTATTTTCACCTGCACGTTAAACGTTGTCGTTGCAACTGAGAGAAAGGGGACACTGGCGAGAGCCTGGGAAGCCTGGATGCAGCCCTGCAAAATGTGCCATTAGATGGATAATACTTTTTCCTCTCATAATTACTGAGGTATATTCACAAGGTGGAGCTACTGAAAGGCGGAGGGAAGCATTTATCTCCCTGTCCATACACACTCTGTCCCTTTCCTTAATCTTTTAAGCGGTGAAGTACAGATCGGTTTTCAGCATCCATCCTCACAGTCATAAAATTTCGGGGCACCTCCTGGGTCCTTTTCTTTGCTCTCCCATGCCCCACTCCCCTTTCTAAAACACATCCCACAAAACTTGCGGCTTTAAGCGGCTGACTGAAGTCAGAACCGCTCCGTGCCCCGAATCCCCAGTTGTTCATTGTAGTTTTAAATTCAGCCACCAAAGGTTATTCTCGATGGGATTTATATGTTAGGGGCGTTGTTCCTAATTGTGTATTTTAAATTATATGTCTATATATATTTAATTTTTTTTTTTCTAACAGGGATTGGGGAAGAAATGGTGCTGCTGGAGAAGGATTCCAGGGCTGAACAACCCAACGAGGCAGCTCAGAAGTGTTTCCCAACCGCGCGGCCGCGGTGCTGGGGGCAAGGGGAGGGAGGGAGCTCCTCGCATGCCGGTCCCCGCACCCCAAAAACCACCGCGGGGCAAAGCGGCGGCTGCCGAATCCTGTGGGAAGGATTCCCCGTCCCCTCCGCAGCGGCGCAGGGGGAAAAGAGGCGCCCACCTGCCCGGCCCCGCTGCTCGCCTCCCCGCCGAGCGCTCCGGGCAATTTTTGTTTAATTGCCGCCTTCTTCCCGCATCCGAAAACCGCTAATCGAGCTGCTTAAAATTTTATTTTTCTTTCTTATATTTTAAGATCCGGTTTTTCAAGGTTCGTTTCGAGGAAAAAATTACTTCTTCCCGCTCTCCCTCCACTTCCCCCTGCCTTCCGCAAACCCCCGGCCAAAATCGGGACGAGTTCAGAGAAAATGATAATGTCATTTCTGATCAGCTCCGGCGGCACGTCCGCCCAGGGCTGGGCAGGAGGGGTCCCGGAGCCACTGAAATTTGAAATCTCTCCCTTGAAACTGCAACATACAGAACAAACCCGTGTTTGTTCAGGTAGGGCTCTGCCCAAATCTGGTCACTGACATTTAGAAAGGGAATTGTATTACGCTGGCATCCCAATCCCCAGTTCTTAGAAACAGGTATAGGTACTCAGACGAAAATTAAGACGACTCTGATGTGTGTAGTTTCCATGCTCGGTTCTCTGAGAAGCGCTCCTCGGTTTTGGTAACTGACTGCTACTTTTGCCCCAGAATTAGCTTTTTTTTTATCCTGTAACATCAGCGGGATATGTTGACTGAAATGGGAGATTTGTTAACAAACATGGACCCAAACCTAAATTACCCGTGTCTGGCAGCCGGCACTGATGGAGGAAAAGAGCATCACTTTCCTAATTCCGACCTCCCCTCGCTTGATTTTTAATTTCCCAAACCGCAGGCAGACACGGTGCTGGCTGTCAGGATGTTTTTTCCCCCTGTGTAAGCAGCGAGGGACCTGGTTAATCATCTATCGCAGATACATGTGCATGAGAAAGAAAAGTGTTGATGTTTGCTTGTTGGGGCTGACGGGAATGGCCCACGAATTTAGGATTAAATTACTACTGGTAATCATAAGGCTTTGCTTCCCCTCACTCTCCCTTTAATGCGGGGATTGTCAAAATAGAGCGGGCAGCATTATTTGGACAAAGTCTGGAGAGCGGCTTTGCTGTATGAAATAAGCGACTGAACCCTTCTGGGTTAACTGGGACCTCTTCAGATTTTAGCCCGAAGCGGTTGAGAGCGGGGCAAAGCCCAGTTCTAACTCTAGACACGTTTTCACGGGTGGATCTGGGAGAAGGGAGCGGAGCAACACTTCAGAAGGGTAGGTTTTTTAGGGGGTATTTTTCTTTCCCCTTTTTGCAGCGTGCAGCGCTAAATCCCCACTGAGCAGGGGGCGGTCAGGGGTGTGCGGACGGCGGCTTTTGGGTTCTCTCTGTCGCGGTTGTGAGCGCTCCCGCACGGTGATGCTGTGCGGGACGGGGCGTTTGGGGGTGACCGAACGCCCCGCGATGAAGGCGGCCCGTGAGCGGGGCTGTGCCGGCAGCGGGGGCCGTGTCCCTGCCCAGCGGCTCCCCCCGAGCCGTGCCCGGCCCCAGCCGGCCCTGCCAGACCAACACAAACACCCCAAAACGCTGCAGAGCACCGGGAGGGAGGGACTGATGCGGCTCCTGTTGGGGGACAGCTCTGGGCACCGCACCAGCGCTCGTTTTGGGGTGATGCCCAGGCGAGGCTCCTGTCCCGGAGAGGTTCGGGGGATGCCGGAGCCAGGCAATGGGGATTGTTTTCTTTTTGGAGGGGAGAACGGCCCCCTGGTGCCCCTCGCTGCTCGGGGTTAGCCCGGGACAGCGGCTGCTGCTGCTGTGCTCGGGTCCTGCCTTCCCGCGCAGGGAAAGAAGCACAAGCCCTCCGTGGCACCCTCTGCAGTTGGCTCGGGGTCTCGCTGCACTCCGGGGTTGGGAGGAGTTGGGAAAGAGGGTGACTTCCAACCCAAACAGCATCATTTCACCTTCCCCTACAAGGATGCCTTCGGCAGGGAGGCAAGCAGAGAGAAGAAACTTTTTGTTTCTCGTTATTTCTTTCTGCCTTAGCCCCATCATACCGTGAATGCATCGGTCCAAACTTGTTTTCAAGAGAATTTGTCTCACCATTTCCCAACTCTGCAGTCTCATCCTAGCCTCCTTCTCCAATACATGTTCTTGTTACTATTCCCCTTTCCATCATGGTGAAATTTGTTTCTAGCAAATTCACCTGATCCAGAAGCACAAAATCCCCTGTTTGAGCCTTGCTAGGACCAGCTTGGCTATGTCCTGCTTCCCAGTTGAACCATGGCATCTTGAACTCATTATCTGAGCCCTTTTAGAGCTTGTAGCCAATAAACAGCACCAAAACCTTCCTGAGTGATCAGAAGTCGCCTTTGGGGACTGAAGTAGCCGCAGAAGCTGCAGAACTGTGATTGCTGCAGCTGTATCTTGCCATTTTGTGTCATTCAAAGGCTTTTCAAACACTTCAGAACTTGGACCACTTCTTACTAGAGAAAAAAACTCTCCTGCTTATCTGCTTCTCCTAGGATTTCAGATGTCTGTGGGAACAGATGTCTTGGTGGAAAAGGTGATCTTTCCGAGGGTTTTTAGTTCCATTGGAAGAGATGTAGAAAAGGGAGATGTCAGAGACACAGGGAAAGTGTCCTGGGCCCCGATGGCACAAAGTTATGAGAGGCCATGAAATCTTCCAGAAAAAGTCAACATCCCTTTCTGGCCATTTCTGTTGCCTGTTTTTTTTCTCAAGAAGCTCAGTGGGAGACTTTCTGGATTATCAGATCTTTAGCACCCCGGAAGGGAAGTCCTGGCCTCAGTTATGCTTGAGGAAACCCAGGATCATGGAAGCACCTTTTCAGAAAGTGTTGCTGCAGGTTCAATGTCCATGGCAGCAGAAAAGCTGCTCCCAGCAGGGTTGGGTGCATCCCTGGGCCCTTGCAGGATCAGGGGGATGCTATCACAGCCCAGGAGTCCACAGGCATGTTCTGACACCCACTCAGACCTTTCATTCAGACTGATTTGTAATTCCTTTTCATTGCACCGAGTCCTGGATCAAAAAAACTGCTTATATAGAGAAAATTTTTGGAATTCCCTCTCCAGCATTTGCTGCATAAGGATTTAAATATAATCATAAAGCCTATACTGTATATTCTTTTTTGCTCTTTCCACCTTTAGCTCCCATTAGGGATTTGGTTCTGCTTCTGTTTTGACAGCCCCTGTATATATGTATTTGTGGTTGTTCCGTGCTGTTTCCTGATTTAATATCAGTGCAGTTACAGGAGAAGGATGCACCGTTAGCACTTTTTGCTCAAAGTATTTTTCAAGCTCCCTTTTGATGTACTGGTCAGGTTTGCAGCTTCTGTGCTCCTGTGGATCAGAAGAGGAAGGGTGGGGTTTGTTGTGCCCTTTGGGAATGAAGCTCTCTCTTCACCTAAGGAATTCAGCTCTCTTCCTTCTCTGGCTCCTCCATAGAGATCCAGGTGCAGGAGAAAAGTGAGGCAGTATTTAGGAAAAGCCTGTTATGCAGTTTAATTAAAGTCTTTGTGCATTTCTGAGAAGTAAAGATGAACCAAACTGGAAACAAGGTGGCTTCTGAAAGCCTCCTCCTTCCTCCCCAAATATTTTTAAGTCCTACGTATGTGAAGGGAAAAGAAGAGAGACAAAGAAAGGGAACAATTCTGGGGAAATGCTTCTGTTTGCTTTCCCTGTTAGTCTGAGGAACACTTATTCAGCTGTTACAAAGACAGGAGAAAATAAAAGGCTTCTGATCTTTGGTTTTTTTAATATATAAAAA
This sequence comes from Alaudala cheleensis, assembly GCA_013398995.1. Lineage (NCBI taxonomy): Eukaryota > Metazoa > Chordata > Aves > Passeriformes > Alaudidae > Alaudala > Alaudala cheleensis. Next base: position 531,419 of record VWYE01018866.1, read on the forward strand.
GATCCACAGCCTTGAATAGCACCAGACTGGTGATTTAAAATCAGACTCAGAATGTAAATTCTGCTCCATTCGCCCAAACAAGATCTTTGACTCATGGTGCAAGTGGTCCTTTTGTCTTTAGGAAATAAAACTGAGTTTTAGCCTGTGTGTCTGTGGTTGCTGTGTGTCACAAACACCTCCCAGATTCAATCTCACCAGCTCTCCAGGCCCTACAAAAGCTGGAGATGTTTCCATCCAGTGCCAGGATCCTAAGGAGGATCTGAGGGGGGTGGATGTGACAGGACTGAGCCAGGACATGGGGAGGGCTTGTGGAGCTGACTGCTGCCCCTGGGATGAGCTGCAGCTGCTCTGTAACTATTTCTTTGCTTCCAGAGCTCCTCTGCAGAATGGTGAAATGAGTTTGTGCAGGAGAGCAGCACAGCAGCACTGCAAATCCTCACCCTCTGCTTCCCAGGCTGGCTGCTCTGCATCTTGGATCAGCCATGGATCATCCTGGGATCCCATAAACAGTGACTGCATCCCCTGGGCTGGGAGAGGGACTCAGGAGTGCAGCAAGGAGAGGTGCAGTGCAAGGTGAGCACAGGCTGCTGCAAGAATGAGGCTGGTCAGGGAATGTTCATTCACTTCTGTGTCTGTTTTAATGGCAATGCAAAGGGGCATTTCAGCTTTGCTGTACAGAGGGAGACAATGTCTACTGGTTTCCCTCTTGCAGGATCAATTCCTCATGTGTTAGTGGAGACAAAACACACCAAAATTTCCAGCCTTTAGCCTGCTCCTGCAGCAATCAGTAAATGCCCCTGCTACAGCAGGTTCAGTTATCCTTCTTATGCCAAACAGTAACATGGGCATCCACTATGTTTTTAAAATACAAATATTAATCCCCACCATGGCTGAAAATTTAGGAAAAAGTATTCCCTAACATCTGTGAACTAATCTTTACATAAAGAATTAATCACCACTTTACATGTTTTCTGAGCATTGCGAAAAAAAAGATGAGAGTCTCCAGGACAGCTTTCTCTAGGATTCACCAGACTTCCAGTGTGAGTGCCCTGTTTATCTTCAGCATTAACTCTGTATCTGCAGGGGCTTTAATAAGTGTGTTTTCATCCTTCACACATCCAGATAAAGAGCTTCACCCCTTAAAGCTGTGATTACACCTCAGCAACCTCTCTCTTGGCAAGGTATGTGTGGTTTCTGTTTTGTGTTGTTTTCCTGGCTTGAATTAACACGTTTCAAACCTCTAATGTACTTCTTTAATAACTGACTTCTATAAAAAAAGGGAGAAGATGGAGAATTTCATGCAAGAATTCCCAGCTGGAGACATCTGTTCAGCAAGTCACCTGATGAACAGCTCTAACCAGCCAAGTGTGAGTTATTTTTATTGGTTCAATGCTTTAAAAATAGAGTTTGGTTTTTTTCTTTTAATTGATACCTTTCTAGTGGATTCCTTCACTGGTCTACATGGATTTGGATTTATTTCTCCTGAAGGACTAGTACAGCCCAAACTGAGTGATCCATTCCAAAACCGAGCTGACTGGCTGAAACCAGTAGGAACCAGTTAAACGCTTGAAATGAGGGTTTCCACTAGGGTAATCAAGTTTCCCAAGAGGTGATGGATTTGATGGATAGCCTGTCATGATGAGTTGCAGGCACTCAGCACCTCTGAAAATCAGGCCAGAGCAGCTTTCAGCAAATCTGAAGAGACGGGGTGTGCACGTGGGAGCCGGAGCGCGCCGCGGAGAGGACACACGTCTGCATTGATCTCCAAAGGCAGCTTGAACTGTTCTGGCTTGAATCACATGATTTGTCATGTTATTTAGCAGCTGTTAAGCTTAGGTGAGCCTGTAGGATCCTGTCTGTGCACACTCAGCCCTGCTCCTCGCTCAGTTTACGTGTCAGTGCTGCTGCCTGGCTCCTCTGCGAGAGGCTCGGTCCCTGAGGTGCTGTGCATCCTCCTGGTCACTCCTCCCCACCACCCAGCATCCCAAAGGTGCTTTCCAGAGGGCAGGGCTGATTTGTTTGCTTTTCCACACCTCTGTGTTCCATCTGAGGAAGACTTTTGAGGCCCTTGGACTTTGCCTTGATTTGAAGCCTTGTTTGGAGCAGGACCCGAGGCTGACGTGGGAATGGTGACCCAAGAGATGACACAAAAGGAGGTGTAGAAGGGCAAAGTGGGTGAAGACAGGAATGTGGGACTGCACCTTGTGCTGGCTGTTGCAGACCCTCCTGCCCACCCAGGCAGAGAGCTCCCAGCCAGCCTGCAAGCAGCTTGCCTGACTTCTCTGGCCATTCACTGGCCTAAGCTGCTCACCCTCCCTGAACTGGGAAAAGCTGGAGCTCTGAACTCTTCTCCACACCCCAGCACAGGGCATTCAGTGGGTGAAGAGCACCAAGAGCCATTTCTTGGCTGCACTATCCAGGCAGTGGGTACCTGAAGGAAAATCTCTGTGGGGCCCCCTCCCTGGGAGCCATGGGAAGGGCTGAAGGCTCCCCAGGGACAGTTAAGGAGGGGCAGTAGCAGTGGAGCCCTCCAGTCCTTTCTACACTTCACCCTGAGGAATTATTTGCTGTTGCCTGCAAGGGTTGGACATCACAGGCAGAGAACACACTAATATTTTCCCTTTTTTCTTCCCTTTGGAATAGCTTGAATTAATGACTTTATATATTTCCAAAAAAAAAGAGGTTTTTCTCACTTGAGAAAAAAGATGTTTTCTGAAAGCTGTATTTTAATTGAGCCAGGCTCAGGAGAGGGGAGGCTGAGGGAGGAACTGCTGTCATGGAATTAATTTTATGAAAGAAAAGCAAATCTCCACCCTATTTAAACATGGGGAAAACATCACAGAGGCATCCTGCTGCACCAAATGGTAAACATGTCCATGTATTATATCACTTATGGCTTCCTTAAGAGTTTTATGATGCTGTTCTCAATTACTGTGTTTGCATTTGTAATTAGAGCGCAGAACACATTGTGAAGGCAAATTATAGAGCTAACTTGTCCTTTCAAAATAACCCATTTGCTCAGTGTGCTCCCAGCAGCATCTCTTTATTCAAGGGACTCCAGTGAAGGAGTAACCTCCTCTGCTGAGGGTTTTGGAATACACACTTGCTGCAGGGAAGGGAGAGGACAAACACACTTTTGCCCCAGGGTTTTGCTGTGCTTGGGCCTGACCTTCAAACCACTGAAACTTCTGTTGGTTTCTTTAAGCTCAGCCCTCCACAAGTCTGAGCAATTTATGGAACTGGGGTTGAGGGAGAAGAATCAGATTTTCTTGTTCCACCACTAATTTCCTCTCTGGCCTTGGTCATGCCATTTGACCTCTTTAATTAAGAAGAGTTACTGGCTAAAAGTATCCTATGAAAGTAGCTAAAAACCTCCTGTGGATGAGCTGGGATAGTACTGTTCAATCACCAAACACCCAAATAAAGGTGAACATGCAGGGCTGTTACTTTTTCCTGCAGTGCTCCTTTGCAGGAAGGTGATTTTGACAGCAGCTCTTGGAGCTGATGCTCTGTGTGCATCCAGCCCTGGCCCTGGGCTGCCCTCACACAGGGGCTCACCCTCTGCTCAGGAATCAGGGTGACACCTTGCTCCAGGCCAGGTGTCCCTAAGTGCTCCCCAGGGCACAGTGTCTGTGCTCAGCTCTGCTCACGGGGTCACAGAGCAGCTCCTGACCAGCTGCCCTCGTGTTTTCCTCTGGCTACTGAGCATCAGCAGCAGAGAGCTGATCTTCCTCCAAGGCAGGTCGATTCTGTGTGGAGCACACTGGAGTCTGGGCCAGCTGTGCACTTTGCCTTTGAATTCAGGAGGGGAAAAAACTGTAGCCAAGTCTGAACTTGGATGAAATAATGATCTGCCTAAAGTGGAAAGGAAGCAAAGTCTCACTGTTACTACTGTGCTGTGTTTGCAGAGAATCCTTGCATTTATTGTCTATTTGTTTGTTTTGCAAAGCCTACACTAAGCAGGAGGACTTGACTTTCAACGCATCCATCTGCCAGTAACACTTTCTTCTTTGAGGTGAAAGGGCACAGAAAAGGGTCCTGCAACATGTAGCTCTCCAGTAAGTATATCCTCCCCACTCCTGGCCATGAGGAGTTACTTGGCTTTGGTCTCCAAAGGTTTTGGAAAAGCCTAAGCTCAGTCCTTGGTCCCTACCTAGCACACTGCCCACCAGTGTCCTCTGCTTGTGCACCAAGGCTTCATGAAACCAGGCCAAAATTGTGTTTGGACTACAAGAAAACCCAAAGAAACCCCAAAACATTGCACTATGAGATTACTACAATCTTCTTTTCCCCTTTCTTTTTCTTCACTTGTCCCACTAGGAAGAAATCTGTCCAACCTTTATTCCCCCACAGGGAGTACATTTAATTTCCAATGTAGCTGAGTTAGAAGTTCACCACAACACTGGCTTTGCCCTTGCCAATCCTCAGTTATTATTTCAATCCTTGATATCTCTTGCATGGGTCAAGAAGGTTGATTCATTGGCCCCAACCTTCTGTCAGGTGTTTGTGCCTTCTGGGCAAAGGTTAGGTCACTCTCTGATGATTCATTGAAAAAAAAACTGGTTTTATTACTTTCCCTGGCCATGGGAGAGTTTCTTCAGAGAAAGAAGCTGCAGCCCATGGGATGACCATCCCAAAGAGAAAGACTGGTAAAGGGGTTTGGTCAAGGGTTCAGCTTAGTAACTACCATCAAATCAGTTATTTAATGTCATTAAATCCAAGAGAGTTCCTAGAGGAATGAGTTTGAACTTTATGAATTGTGTGATTATTTGTGAAGTAGTTTAGGAAGAGCATTTCTGATAGGAGAGAAGAAATTCCAGTGTGGTGTTTTGCAGTGCCAGATGCACTCCAGTTTCCATAACTGTGTGTTTAAAGCTTGGTCCAGGTTCACTGAGTAACATCAAAACACGTTTGCAAGGCTGACCAGGGAATGGCTGCAGCTGCAAAGTGGGCAAGCTCAATTTTGGGAGAACAAGAGAACAAGAGAACAAGAGAAGGGGTTTGTCAGCCAAAGGATCCCATTTGTGAAACACCTACTGTTGTTTGGGTGGCTGGGATTTCAAATGTGTCTGTCATCACCCTGTCTTTGTGGCCAGTGGTGCTGTTTGCTTTGCAGCAGCAGAGAGGATTTCCCTGCTGATCCCAGCCAGGGGAGCCCTGGCTGCAGCACCTTGTTCCCACAGAGCCATGCAGGCTGCCAGCAGCCACGTGCCACCAAGGGCAAAACCAGAGAGATGGACAGCAAAACATTTCAAAGTGTGAGCTGCAAATTTCAGCTTTCTGTGGTTTTCTTTTTTGATGAAAGCCTATTTCTGCAATTGAAATTTCCTCCTCCATCTAACACATGGAAGACTTTTTTTTTTTAATAAATGCCCTTCAAAACCAGAGAACTTTACCTGCCTTATGAAATTGCATCAATATTTCAAGAAATAGCACAGTGGAAAATTCATACTCATGTTAGATGTCGTCATGGGAATTTGCAGCACCTACAGGGGAGTGCCATGTTCTCTGACAGTGCTTACGACAGGGGTAGAAGATAAGCATGTGAAAAATAAATTAAAATCTCTTTACTTGGCTAAATCCTCGTAGTTTGTGCTATTTTGAACCTGTCAGCTGCTTAAGTAACAGCTTGTCAGAGCTGGTGGCCTGGCTGAACACGAGACCTGGTAGCATGGCTGCAGATTGTCAGGGGCTGAGTGATCTCCTGGGTTGTGATTTATGACTCCACAAACAATGACAAGCAAGGAGAAAAGGCCCTGGCAATTTCAGAAGCAGTTGTGGAAACAATTAGATCACTTTTTTATTAGGTCATTCATACAACTCTTCCTTTAAAAAATTAGATCATTGATGAGTGCATTTTTCATGCACTGGGGTGGTTTGTCCTGTTTTTCAGTTGAGGGATGATCCTGGGCTTTCCTTTGGAAACATTTCTGAGCCATGTCACCCCTGAGCTCACCCCTGAGCTCTCATTTTTCCCCTGGTCCATCTACAGTGGAAGCCCTCTGAGAAGAGTAATTCCTGCAGGAATTGCACTGATTTCTGTACCATTCTCTCATTCCTGGTTGCTCCCATCCTTCTGCTGACCTGTTCTTTGTCTCCTCTACAGCTGATGGGAAGCTTCTGGCAAATAACACTGGAATAGGCAAATAATACTGATAAAGAATACTTGGACCAGAATTTTTAGAGGTGCTGTGGTTTGGGCTTCTTTTACCATTTTTAGGGTTCTTTTACCCTTCTCCTTTCCAACAGCAGAGTTATTTAGTTGTGATTATATTTCCACTTCTAATTCCTTCAGCAGTGGTTTGCCCAAGGGAGCTGAGCAGTACCAGGTCTCATCTTTTCCTAAGGAGCCAGTGGCATTTTTCTAGAATTGCCCAGAGTCCTGCTATCCAACCTCTTGAGCTTGAAACGTGGGGTTACTACTGGGCTAGATATTAGATAACATATCTGAAAAGATATGTTTAATCAAAGTCTCTCCCACACCTTGTTTACTTTCTTGGAAGTTGTCAGTCAGAGCCTCACTTAGTTCCACCACGCTGGTCACAGCATCCTTATTTTGGAATTCTCTTACAGAGAAAGTGGCTCCAAAAGTGCCCAAGGACACTCAGCATCTCAGGAACTCCCCTGAAGCCAAGGGATCCCAGCACAGATTCAGGTTCCTGGGATAGATTTGAGTTATTTTGCACCATGGTTAAGTCCAATATAATGGGAATTTCTGCTGTGAAAAATAATGAAATACAAATCTGGAAAAGGAGCTCTTTCTATAGAGAGTCTCATTTCCCTCATTCCCCTTCTTTTAAGAGCTAGGGAGACCTTGGGATTTCTCCAGCACTGTGTATCAAGGGATGAGGCACAGAGTTGTGCTCTGCCATATTCTGTATCCCAATGAGCACAAAACTTACTCTCAGCTTTGAGTTTTATCATTCTGTTTCAAAACCCACTCCTCTTGTGCTATGCACCAGCAAAAATCCTTTTCATTGCCATTAAAAAGGCAACTGAGGTGCCCATTATTTTATTTTTCTTTTAGTATTTGTACAGAACTCAGCAAATCAAAATGGGTCCCAGATAAAAGGTGTGTTCTTTCTAGTAAAGCACAAAAAAATCTTAATCTTTGGTCCAGAAGCAGTAGATTGCCACAAACAGTCGGCAGCTAAAATCATTAATCTTTGCTGCTTGCCCAACTGGTACTAGTAGTAAAGAAGATAATACACTAGCAGAATCAGTGACCCACTACAAATTGGTCTTGAAAGGTCCACCAGCCTAAATAGACTTTTGCTGATCCAACACTTGTTAGGAATCCCAACAAAGAGACTATTGGCTCATCTGATGAGCCGCTCACTATTGGGCCTTTTGCAATGGCTGGTGATGGATGACCATACCCTCTTTGAGGGGGAAGATGCAGCTCCTGGTATGGGGCCTTTTCTCATCTTAAATTTGTACTCAATAAATCACAGGTGCAGAAGAGACAGCATCAGTTTCATTACACCTACATGCTCCAGTATCAATCATGCCAACACCACGGGCTGCGTACAGTTCATTTCGGGAGGCTCTTTCTGTTCCAATACCATTTCCATTCCCTTGTGCTTTAGCATTCCTAAAGTGTTGAACCTCTGCTGCAAAGCACAGGGGAGAAGGATGGGATGTGCTGTAATTGCACTCTTTCCACACCAGACAGGGCTTAGCTCACGTAATTCAGTTTATGATACCCTGCTGCTGTTTAAGGTGAAGTGCTAAATAGTTTGGTAAAGATTTGGTGGTCATCACACAACCTCTTTAGCTCCTAACCTTGTTTTTACATTTGCTCTTTAGCACAGACCTTCAGGCAGAGCTGCAGCAATTGCCCTGGAGTGGTCCCCTCTCTGTGATTAGAATATCATTGTCCTGCCTGCTTTATGATATTCTTTTAGATGATGCTATAATCCTGTACTTACCCTTACCCAAACCTAATTGTAATAAAGAAACCACTTCAGGCAGCTTCTTCAGTGTTTTCTCTTTTAGAGGAGTTTCTGCCATGTCCTCTCTGGCTGGTAAATACCCTGGGACCTTTGCAAGGTACGTCTATTAGGATTCACAATTCATAAATCTATTGCAGAGCTCCCACATTGTTATGTTAATTCCAATGTCAGCAGTTAAAATACACTTAAAATGAAGGAGGCTTTAGAGCTCTCAGACTTGATATTTAATGTACATAATCAAATCCTTTCATGGCATGAAATGCATGTCTAACACTCATCATAAAAACTATGAACTATGTTTTTCAAGTGTGATAAAAGGTAACAGATTATTCCCACGTGTGTCCAAAATCCATTTTGCCATCTTTACACAGGCAGAGTAAGTTCTTAGTGACCAATTACACTCTGATTTACATAGGAACAACTATGTTTCATGCAATTAAGTTATCACAAAGTCCTGTCACTCTGCAGCACTCTGTTAATCTTTAACTCAACGAAAAGCCATGTCAGCAGAGCACCAACACAGAAAAGATGGGTGTTCAAAGGAACTGCAATAGGAGCACATTCAGAACTGTCAGACAGAACAAGCTTTTCAAAAGGACACTTCCATTCAGTTTAAACCTACAAGGGTGTTGGGCTGACACCTCCATTTATTTGCTGTAGGGCTATAAGGAGAGAAAAAGAGAGACTTTCAGTCTTATTAAAGCAGTATTTGGAATACACAAAAAGAAAAAAAAAAGTATTATTCTTTTCCTCTGCTCCTTTTACCATTTTACTCCATCTCTGCAGCAGATCATAAAGCAGGGACAGTGTTAATGTGAGACAAGAAAATATTTGTTCTAATGTGCATCAAAAAGACTTGATTTTCTATGAACCAGCCACCAAAATCAAGTAATTTCTTTATTTTTTTACAATTTGTAGGCAGACATAAAAGACACATATTTTTAAAATGTATTTTGCAGTACAGAAATCCCAGGAAATAGCATCTTTCTGTCACATCTTTTGTGGCTGTCAGGTATGATGACAAATATGATTCAAAGATTTTTTTTATCAGTACCTAAAGCATGTCCAGTTCTACATGATAAAAATGGGGATTGAACTTTGAGAGCACATTTGAGGACACAACATGATGATGTTGGGCACAGATCCTCAGCTGGTACAAACTGGCACAGGAGCACCATAGAGAGACCCCAGCTGCTTTCCAATACTGGGCACTCAGTGATATTTGAATATGTGAATATTTGCAGGTAAAAGTTTGCAGGTTGGTTGTTTCTACATAATTCCCAAAACTCACATAATCACAGTCCAAGCAGGCTCTTCCTGCTGACATTTTCACCAAAAGCTGGCACTTGTCGACTTGCTTTTCATGTTTTGCCCCAGTGTTCTTTACTTCTGTGAATTTATCTATTATCTAATACTCATTTCAGCCAGTTTAATTTGCAGAAAATATTTCTCTTTCAGGTTTGCATCTAAATTTTTGTATTTTTTCATTTTTCATCTCAATTAAAAATAAACCATGCTGTGAGTTCCCTCTTTAGTTCTTTTATCATGCCACCAACTCTGTGCATTTTGTCACCTATATACTAATAAAAAGGTCCTTCTAATGTTTAGGAACACATACATGCCAGTAACTGGCTTGTAGGGCTCCTGTCCAAAGAAATTTTCTTGTCTTCCATTTGCACTGTGCTGCAAAACACAGGTTTTACTCCAAAGAAACTGTAAAGAGCTCTTTGTCATCTTCATTCTGGCCTTAATCTATAATGAATATTAATAGTACTTGTAAGGTGAGACACAGATTAAAAAATATTAAAACACAATTTGGATGTTTTCAGAGGTTGCATGCTGGGTAACATTTCTGGCAGTGCCAAAGGGCCAGATTTGTTTGTGCCATTTTAGAGGTGATGTCTGCTCCTCATTTTCAAGGTGTCTGAAGCTTTCCAAAAGTGCAAATAGCTGTTTTATGTGGGGTTCAAAAGCACCTTCATCATCACCAATGTAAAATAAAATTAAGGTGTTTTTGCTAATCCCATCAGAAACTTGTTTGCACTGTTACTGTCTCTAAATAATTCCCAAAAGTGGGACCTTGCTGTTTAGACGTCTTTGGGAAGCTTTAGCCAGAGGTAATGTCCATGTGATGGATTTTGGAGGGAAAAGCAGAAACACTGCTCAGACAGAACCGAACTCTCCTCCTGGCAGAGTGAGTGCCACAGCTGATGCTCAGTGCCACTGGTCCCAGTTTACTGGGACTCCTGGAAAATGCCCCTGCTCTTGTCCCTGTGGCGCTGCACCTGCAGCTGAACTCCAGTAACCTCCGGGAGCGGGAGGCTCCTCCCGGGGAGCTCAGCGAGCACAGATTGCCATCGAGATATCGGCCGGCAGGGGAGGGCTTTCACTCTATCGCCTGTGGTGGAAAGTTCAGGGCCCCAAGGGGCAGCAGGCACCACCCGGGTCCTCGCAGACAGAGCTGTCCCCCTGCCCGGGCTGTGCACACACATGTGAGCACACATGTGCCCCGCACAGCTCCTTCCACGTGTTTGTCCCACATCTGTCACCGGCAGCGGCCCCGGGGCTCCCGAACCCGGCCGAGGGTGATGCAATGCCCCGCTCGAAGCCGGGTACCGAAGGAAATGCACCCTGTGACCCTGCGAGTGCCGCTGGCGGGGAGCGAGGGACAGCAGGAGGAAGCCCTTGTACCTTTGTGTTGTGAATTCCACATCCTGCAGGATATCAGAGAGGTGGGACTGAACTCTGCGCTGCAAAACATGCACAAAAAAGTGATAGCTTGGGGATGCCAGCTTAAAGCAGGTAACCTTGAAAAACACTGCTCTTGAGTGTAAGAAAGGTTATCTCGACCGGGAGGGGGTTTGGGAAGTACTTTGCTTCTGTTGGTCAGCAGGAAAAAAGCTGTTTCAAAGGGCTGATTGCTGAAGTAAATCTGAATCCATCCCTCGCAGAAACTGATGGGGCCCTGATTGTGCTCTGGGCAGTCAAGAGCAATGAAAATGTTCTGGAAAATGTTCTCATAACTTGATAAAAGAGCTGATTTAATAAAATTATCATATTCTCAGTTTATGATTGTACTTAGAAATCTTTTGGCCTAGTTCAGTTTAAAAAAAAGAGTCACCAGCTTTAGTTCTTTTGCAGAAAAAAGATCCCATCATTTATTAGATGAATGAAGATATCAATTTCTGTTTAAACATTAACAGGGTGATGCCAAATATTAGTCAGTTCCTAATAATTTTGAGGGATTAAAAAGATAATAAAAGTAATAGTCCATTACATTACCTACTTCAGCAAGATTGTAATGAATGTAATAAATTCCAGATCAGGGTTATAACAACTTCCATCTATTTAAAATGAATTTGTAGGGTTACTTTCATTAACTATGTATATGGAGAAAATGATCTGACATATTACTTTAAAAGAGCTGTAAAACCGATTAGAAGGAAATATGCTTCCCAGACAGTGATCTGGGCCGCTGGGGAAATTTTATCCCTGGGAAGATGGGGGGAAAAGGAAGAGAAGAGGAAAGGACCTTAGAAGATGGTCTTGCAGCATTTTTTTCACATGCCCCAAAGTCACTTTGCTCCTCGAGAGAGATTCAGGCAGTGACAGCGGGCAGAGACCAGGAAAGGGATGAAAGCCACTTTCTCTCCTGGCTTTTCTATTCCCTCCTCCTCCTTCCTCAGGAAAGGATGAATCTGTTAATGAATAAAGGGCTCCCACCCTGGGGATTTGTGCATGGAAATGAAACCGTGCCTGGTTCTGGCCGGGCCCTGCAGCAGCCCAGGGGAAGGCTCAGGCATTAAAGGGGACGGTGGCCTCATTGCTCGGAGGAGACAAGGGACCTAGCACTTGACTGCACTACAGAAATTACTGCTGCACCTAGAATGCAGCCTTCATTTATCAATTTCATAGCAAGGGGGAAAGGGAAAGGGAGGGGGGGGACCCAACATCTGACTGCCTTTTTCAGCTCACGCTCCATCTAGCCACCGAGAGCCCTCCAAATCCAGTCATGTGTGTTATAAAGGGTCCTGGATAAAGTAACTTAATACTAATGATTTATACTTAATTGGACCTCTAAGTGATTAAAGTGGCAGTAATGAATGAGTAACATCCTTCTAATTCCCTTTTTCCATTTGGCTTGGCCTAAAGGCCTTTTCTTTGTGCAGGATTTGACTTGGGGCTAAGCAATGCCAGTGGTTTTTAAGCTTTTAGTAGCACGTCTGGAATGAGCCACTTGGATCATGTTTACAATAAATGACTCTATAAGCATGTTACCAGAGCATTGTGTGGGGTTTTTTTTTTCTTTCTTTCTTTTTCTTTCTTTCTTTCATTTATTGGATTAGCCAGTTCTGAGGTTAATGAATATGCATTTGGCAACCCATGTTTGTGAGCCCAATTCCCACGTGAGCATCAAAGGGTTTGAAATGTGTGAGTGTAAATATCAGCTTTGTCAAAATATTGATTCATTTGAAGAATAACACAGCACACTCCCCTTTGCACTTGTCTTCGTAAGGATAAACCTGCTTTACATAATTTTTACTTATTTTATAAGACTTAATATTGACAGTTAATTGACTGAATAAACTGAGGTTTTCTAACTTTGTACTTCACTAATCTCTCCCTGCTTTTTCAGTCTAAAAGTTATTGTTACCCTCTTCCTTTTAAAAGAGAAATCCATTGAAATTGTAGGTGTTAACACACCAAATATGTAACTTTTTAAACATAAAGGGAGATCCAGAACCCCATGTTTCCCTTTGTGTTGGCAAAGGGAATATGAGGCAGCATAAAGGGGGCTTTAAATCAGAGGGAGATGTGTGGAGTTGCTGTCTCACACGGGGGCAGATCCAGCTCAATCCTGGGAGCTGGAGCAGCTCTGAGGTGAGGGAACAGGAGAGGAGCAATGAGGTGTTTGTAGCACAGTGCCAAATTGCCAGATATTTCAAATCAGTTTGGGTATGTTTATCCACATGCCCCAGTTACACCTTTCACTGCACATAAATAGGAGTGTAGCACACACCTCTCACAGGAACTGGGGTGATGTTGCTGTGGTTGGGTTGCAACAGCAAAACTTCCATAACACAATTTAAAAAACTAATAATAAACCTTGAGCTTCTTTTACACCAAAAATGTTATTGATTTAGAAAACCCTCAAGCTCTCTCTTTCTGCAGGTTTTCTTATATGGCTGTGGGAGGCTTTGAACTACCTGGAGATCATGTATTAAAACAAATTGTTTGGGGTGTTTCTTTTTTAATCCCTAGTTCAGGAATATTTGTGGGTGAGAAAGCTGCATGGAATAGGTTTGATTTCATCAGATGTTGTCAGAGATGAGGACTGTTCAGCAAGCAGAGCACTCCCTCACCTGATTCTGAGGGCAGATTGCCGTCATGGGTAATAAAACTGCACTGCCAGTGTTGATAGAAACTGGCTAATTAACAGGCCATTAGTGTGCTGTCCTTGACTAACATCAGAACCCTCTGAGACCACTTACACTGGAAAAATCTGGAGGAACCCTCAGAGCCTAGTGAAACTTGGATTTGGCCTGAATTCCAGGATTTTTTTCAGGTGTTGTCCACACTCATGTTCAAATTGTGTGGATAGTCTGTGAGATCAGTGCTCACACAGGGTTATAAAGGATATTTATAGGTTATCCCTCAGATAAAAGGAAAAATTCCTGCAGTGAGTGTGGAGGGACCATTTGACACATTGGGTTTTCTCATTCTTGCTGTTCCAGCCAGGAATAATCTCAGTTGAACATCTTTTGGGAGGGTGCAGCAATGATTCAGGAGAAGCCTGACAAGGACATTAGTAGGGAGCAGCAGGGAAGGGAGAGGTATTATCCAGAGCTGCAGAAAATGCCTGGTCAGGAGTACAAGAAATGAGAAAAAGCAAAGAGTGGAAGAAATAAGCAAAGAAAGAGAAGTAACAGCAGCATTTAACACAGGGGGAAAGAGTCAAAGTGATTGCTGCAGCAATGGGAAGGAGAAAGGAAGAGCAAAAGTAAGATTTATGGAGGAGCAGCTAATATGAGATTGGAGGTTGTCAAAGGCTGAAGGAAACTAAAAAGAAATAAAAAATAGGAATTAAAGACAACAAATTGGATGTTTTGAGTGCTAGAAGTTAATTAGCCCCTGCAGCCTCCAGGCTGTCCATCTCCTCCCAGTGCCCAAGGAAGGACTCCCAGCTGCAGGAGTGGAAGCCGACAAGGAGCACTTGGTGTCCAGCACCAAACCTTTGCCTGCTGCCCATGGCTGGGTGGTTCATGGGCTGCAGGAAGAGGTAACCAGACCTCCCTGGCTCTTCCCTGCAGAGCTCTCCCTGCTCAGACCCTTTCCACAAAGCAGCACCATCTTCAGAGGAGATGTGGAGATGTTCCTTTTGGGGCCCTGGCTTCTCCTCTAGACCCGCAGAGCCCTTCAGACCATCTCCTCATGGAGGGAACATTGAG
>VWYE01018868.1:0-11217 GCA_013398995.1 Alaudala cheleensis
CTGGACCCACCTTAAAGCTACACAAACCATTCATGGGCATAAGGCAGACGATAAGGGAATAAAGTATCATCGGAAAATCACCCCAAGACAACCAAGTTAATCTAAGGAGAGAGATTTTGGTTCAGCAGCAAGACATCTCCTGTCTCTCCTGGATGAAAGGTGCTATGCAGTTTATCAGCTACCAGGCACCATAAAGTTTCACCCCCCACAAAGATTTTTAGAGCCTGGCTGCAGTGTCTCCACTCCTCTCCAGCTTCCATTTCATCCCATTTAGCATGTGCTTAAGGATGCAGATTGTGTGTGTGGAAAATCATCATGGAATAGGTTTCAGGCATGCTGACCACTACCAACCACCCTAAAATTTCCATAACTTCTGTTAGGGTGTGAAGATGTCTTAGTTTGAGACAATTTAAAGAGGTGGGCACTCTGAAATGTGTAACCTCCCTTTTGATTCCAAACAATTGCTTTCCACCAATATGAACGAGATACAAGTAGATTAAAGTGAAAAAATAACAATTTCTTGACAAACAGAATACCAACAGGCTCCTCTCCCATCCGGCTCTGCCCCCTGCCACCTCCTGTCCCCAAGGTCTGGTGGAGACAGTCCTCTCTGTGCTGCCATGTACTTCTTTGTGCTGCCATGTGCTTCTGCAGGTGCATCTCACAGCCTGCAGCCCAACTCCATCCCATCTGTCCCCACAGTCTCTAGGAAACCCAAACTACCTCTTCAAGGGCATTAATCCTTTTCTGTATTTTGATCAGCTGCTTGTTCGATGAAGGGTCTGATGTTCTTTGCTGGAACCCAGTGAGTACTGGTGTCTGTGGAAACACAAGCATAGCCCCTTCCACATGTAATAAGGGGAAATGGGCCTCTGATTCTTCCTCTTTCTGGATCTTTTACAAGGACTCATGCTTTTTGCCCTATGTCTAATGATGTTTCTTAAGAAGTAGAAAAGTGTTTTATTATAGGGGAACTTTGCTATCAGCATAACAATTTAAAAAATTGAAAACATACAGTGCTTTGCGTAGCCATTCCATTGGAGTACATCCCTGCACTCCCCCTTTCTGTTGAGCTAAAAGACACTTAAGCATTGAATGAGCACTTTCAATAATTGCTTGTCCTCTGGGGGAGTGAAGGATGCCAGGAATATGAGAGATCCTCCACAGGGCAAAAAAGGAGGAAAGTAATTGAAAAGTGTAAGCAGGGAAATTATCAGTTTCAATCTGTTGAGGAATCCCTAAAGTTGCAAAAGCGTTTAAAAATGGCGGCAAACATCTTTGGCAGTTTCACCTGTGCCGCATGATGTAAATAATGCACCTGAAAAGGTGTCCGTGGATGAGTGAACATGTTTGAGGCGACCAAATTCAGGGTAGTGGGTGACATCAGTTTGCCATATTTGGAGGCTTTGTAAGCCAGGAGGTAAATTCCCAGTGAGCCTGTCACAAAATTATGACATTGGCAAGCAAGGCAAGCAGCAATAATGTCCTTTGTTTGTTGGTGCTTTAAAGCAAATATGCGACAAAGAGCTGCAGCACTTTGATGAAAAAAGAATGGCTAAGTTTGGCTTGTGCAAAGTTATCGGGGAGTACCTGGGCAGGTAAAGTAAGTAAATCCACTTGTCAGTTTCCTTCTGCTGTAAAGCCAGGTAATGTTGTGTGAGAGTGAATATGCATAACAAAATAAGAGTGCCATCTGGCATCTAAAAGAAAATTAATTCTTGTAACCACTGGAAAAGGTCGGCATTAGAAATTTCTCTCAAAACAGCAACTTCAGCTCTTTCAACAATACATGCAACATAAGCAGAATCTGTTATTAAATTAAAAGGTGTAGGCCATTTTTGAGAAGCACAAGCAACTGCAGCTATTTCCACAATTTGTGGGGACCCAGACACTACAGTTACATCGGAGGCCCATGAACCATTGTCATTATCCCTCCAAAGTAAAACAGATTTATGGGAACATCCGCAGCCATCAGTAAATACTGTAAAAGCTTGTAAAGGAGTTTCACTGCTCTTGGGTATTAAGACAATATTTAAATTAGTAGTTAACAACTTATGAGGTGGTGAATTGTCGCCCTGAATTTCTAAGCCTTCTGATAAGCTGTAGTTTGGAGTCAATTTTCCCATGTACACTTATGTAAACAACAGGGACAGTTCCCTAAACATCCCGCATGTTTGCATTCCTTCTAGTGGGATGAGTTTCTTTGACAAGCATATGTAGCAGCCAACGTGTGTGTAGAAATACCCTTCCTCTTACCCTATGAGAAACATCTATGTAGAAGTATAAATAGTTAAGACGCCATTAAACTCTCTCTTTTTCTTCCCCTTTGATCCCTGCGTGTCAGTGTGAGTTTGTCCTTTTTGCTATCAGTGCGACAGTGAATGGAGAGTAATCTGATGTTGCAGACAGGTAAAATATGTAATAAGAGAAAGGCCTAAGAAAATCAAGCCTTGCTCTGATAAATTAATAGCTATCCTGTCACTTCTTCTAAGTGCAGCTAAATAATTTGCAAGTTCCCATGCAACCTTGGAAATGAGAGATCGTTAACACAACAATCTATTCCTAGGGTGAAAAATGACTGGCACCTGTAATAACAAGGGATCTGTCTCATGAGCATCAGTAGAAAAAGTATGCAAACTAACTTAAAATACAGACGTGTCCTTGTTTAGGGCAAATCTGGGAGGAAACCTGCCAAATGGGGGTCCCTCTGGAAAGCAAACCAAATGGCCCCTCCCCCCTAGTGGTTGAGGGGAATATCTCCTTAGAGATGAGTGGAAAAAAACCTATTTATTTAACAAAGTGCTTACAAACACAGAAAATGAATTATATGAAACTATAAAACCTGGCAAAACTGAGAAAGTCCTTGTCCTGGGAGCTCAGCTTGCTCAGATTGTTATCAGTCTCTCCAGGGCTGGAAAATGCCGGCCTGGGCCCGGAGGCCCACCAGTGTGGACTCCTGGTGCTCTGGCTCTCATTGGTCTTTCAGTCCAAGAGCAGGTTTAAACAGTCCCAAGAAAAAGGAACAAAAACAGTTTAGGGAACTTCTCCACCCCAGCTAGCTAAAACTAAAAGCAAAGGAGATCCTCGGCCCGGCCGCCTGTCCGTGACTCAGACCAACAGTCCAGGAGCTGGAATGCAGAGGAGTGTGCTGCTTTTCTGAAAACAAACTGTGCTTCTCTTTTCTCCTGGTTCGCTCTTGGAACCAGTCTTAAAGGTACAGAACACAATATCTAACACAGACAGAACAGACGATTTGGGGATACAAGCATCATAAAGTCACCCTAGGACAAGTAGTTTAGAGATATGCAAAACACCATGTACCGACCAAGGAACTCAGTGTGAGTGTATTGTCAACCCACAAGATCTGACACAGTGCCTTCTCATAATCCTACAAAATATGACCTGTACAATAAAGATTTGGCTTTTTCTTCGTTAAGAAAATGGAGACATGGCTGACTAATTACAACGATTTGACCTTAAAAATCAGCAAGTGCAATCTGGAACAGTCCTGATGTTTGTAAAAGCCATTGCAGGTAAACAGTANCCTAGTGGTTGAGGGGAATATCTCCTTAGAGATGAGTGGAAAAAAACCTATTTATTTAACAAAGTGCTTACAAACACAGAAAATGAATTATATGAAACTATAAAACCTGGCAANAGAACACAATATCTAACACAGACAGAACAGACGATTTGGGGATACAAGCATCATAAAGTCACCCTAGGACAAGTAGTTTAGAGATATGCAAAACACCATGTACCGACCAAGGAACTCAGTGTGAGTGTATTGTCAACCCACAAGATCTGACACAGTGCCTTCTCATAATCCTACAAAATATGACCTGTACAATAAAGATTTGGCTTTTTCTTCGTTAAGAAAATGGAGACATGGCTGACTAATTACAACGATTTGACCTTA
Source organism: Alaudala cheleensis (assembly GCA_013398995.1). NCBI lineage: Eukaryota > Metazoa > Chordata > Aves > Passeriformes > Alaudidae > Alaudala > Alaudala cheleensis. The sequence goes on from VWYE01018868.1 coordinate 3,920, forward strand.
AAAATCAGCAAGTGCAATCTGGAACAGTCCTGATGTTTGTAAAAGCCATTGCAGGTAAACAGTAGTTAGATGTATACAAATTTGTTCAAAATCACAATCTGTCAACATTTCTAATCACTGTCAGGCTTTCATAATGAGCTGTGCAAACATTTCATGTTGAGTAACAATTGTCTTTGTCATTTGATGAGGTAAAAAAATCTGTTCAATGATAAGTAAAGGATCGGCCATACTAGAATCCCATTTAAACAGCAAGTCATGTGGTTGTTGGGAAGGTTTTAAAGGCATTAGTAGGAATGGGAGATCAGGCACCCATCGTAAGGCTTGCCTGTGGGCACTAGCATCTGCCACCTTTTGCAAGGCCAATTGTGCTTCATGATTCAAATGTCTTGGGGAAGACAAATCTGACTCCCNGATGTATACAAATTTGTTCAAAATCACAATCTGTCAACATTTCTAATCACTGTCAGGCTTTCATAATGAGCTGTGCAAACATTTCATGTTGAGTAACAATTGTCTTTGTCATTTGATGAGGTAAAAAAATCTGTTCAATGATAAGTAAAGGATCGGCCATACTAGAATCCCATTTAAACAGCAAGTCATGTGGTTGTTGGGAAGGTTTTAAAGGCATTAGTAGGAATGGGAGATCAGGCACCCATCGTAAGGCTTGCCTGTGGGCACTAGCATCTGCCACCTTTTGCAAGGCCAATTGTGCTTCATGATTCAAATGTCTTGGGGAAGACAAATCTGACTCCCCTTTTAACAATCCAAAAAGAGGAATTAAAACTGAGTTTGTTATTCCCAGTAAGGGTCTCACCCAATTAATGGTCCTTAGCAACTTTTGTGCTTCATGTAATTTAGAAATTTTGTTTTGAGTTTGCAATTGCTATGGCTGTACTGTTTGGGATCTAATACGCCAACCTAAATATTGCTATGGAGGTATTTGTTGAGTCTTGTCCTGAGATATTTGCAATCCTGCACATTTTTCATCTTCTGTGGTGAGGTCTAAGGTTTCCTTTATGCCATCTTGTTTTTCAGCTGCAATGAGATTATCATCTGTATAATGATATAGTAACACATGAGGCTTTGTCTGTTGTACTGGGTTAAGGGCCCATGGGACAAAAAAATGGCAAATTGTGGGACTGTTTTTTATCCCCTGGGGTAAAACTACCCCGTAGAATCTTTGCAAAGGTTCCCGCATATTTAGACTGGGCACTGAAAAGGCAAATTTTGGTGCATCCTCTGGGTGCAGGGGAATTGTAAAAAAGCAACCTTTCAAATCATTAATTGTCAAACGCCAATTTTGAGGAATCATGGTAGGCAATGGGAGGCTTGGCTGCAGGGCTCCCATATCTTCCATCGCTGCATTTATTTTTCTGAGATCATGAAGCAAACACCACTTACCATGTCTTTTCTGAATGACAAATTCATGAGAGTTCCATGGGCTTGTGGAGGGGACAATATGTCCTGCTTCTAATTGTTCTTTAACCAAGTTTTTTAAGGCGCACAATTTTTCAGTTTGCCGAGGCCACTGATATACCCATACTGGTTCGTTACTTTTCCAGGTCAGTTTCAGGGTAGTGTTCAAATCAGTGACCCCTACTAAAAATCAGATCCAATTCTGACTCCCATCTGTGAGAGCATGTCACGGGCTCATAACAGCATGGGAATTTTCAAAATAAAAGTCTTAATGGTAGCAGTAAGTCCCTCAGGACCTATAATTTGAATAAAATCTTTGCTTTGAAAGTTAGTACTGCTCCCCCCAATGCCAATGAGTGTTTGGGGAACCACAGTAAGTGGCCATGTAGGGGGCAACTTAGCTTGTGAGATGACTGTGACATCAGCTCCTGTAAAAATAATGCCTTCGAGTGTGACATGCTGTCACACTAGTACACGAAAAAGACCACAAGACACGCTTACATTTTCCAATGCAGGAAAAAGGGAGGTTTAATTTTTGACCTCGATATATATAGAACCTTAACCATGGCCAGGGACTGGAGAAGGAAGTTTCCATCTCTCCAATCACAATGGTCAAACCAACAGTCTATCAACTTTCTCCTCCCAGGAGAAGGAATGCAAAACAACATAGACAGTTACAATAACATGTCATTGTTTACGTGAAACTGTGAGAACTCCACTACAAAAAATGAAAACATCAGAAGGCTTAGAAAGATGAGGGTGACAACATGCTGCCTTTGCCATGACTGTGCATTTACAAGCAGAGCACTGAACAGTTAACTTCTTAGTCCAGAAAATTCGAGGTGCTCCTGTTGACCCAAAATCCTCCTTCCCCCCTTAATTTTTGCACTGTGTTAGTAGACACTGACATTGTAAAAATTATTAACTGGGTAAATTTAGAGCCCTGAGATACAGTACATGGCAGGAAGGGAGTCCAGACCATGATTTTGATTTCTCCTAAAAAGTCTGCATCTATTACTCCTTGGAGCACAAACAATCCTGTTAAAGTGGTTGAAGAAGGCCCCAAAAGCAATGCACTCTGTCCCTGCCCTAAATGTCCATTAACTCCCGTCAAGATCAGATGGATGGAAGGATCTAAAATAGTTACTGTGCAGGTGGCTGGCAGATCCACGCTGGTGCTGCTGCTGGTGGCTGGCTGTAAGGCAGCAACATTCCTGCTCCAGACATCAGCTGAGAAATTTGTGTCTAAGCCTGGCACTGCCCCGCCCTCAGATTCAAGTTTTCTCAAATAGGTTTGCAATTAATATCATATTTAGAGTGACACTGGTTAGTGTAGTCTCACCCTTTACAGCATCTCAGAAAAACTCCAGGTGTTTTTTGGGGTTTGGCTCCTTCTAAGGCATGGCAGTATTTTGTAAGGTGGCCAGGTTTTCCACAACCAGAACAAGTCTGTCCTGTGGGACGAGGGGCCACCTTAAGTGCAGCAAAAGCAGCAGCCATAGTTTCAAACTTGTGTTCAATCGTTCTGATACAATTCCAGGCTTTAACTAGTTCTATAATTGTGGGATTTTTAAATGGCCTAAGAACCTTTTGACAGTCATTGTTAGCATTTTCAATTTTTAATTTAAAAAGAATAATGTCACGAGCCTCTTGATGAGCAACTTGTTTGTCTAATGCTTCTCAAAGGCAATCAATAAATTGCATAGAAGTTCTTTTGCCCTTGAGTGATGGATATGAAAGCCTTTTGCAGTTTACCAGTATCAGACACTTCCATAAAAGCACAATATGCATCATCACAGATATCATCTAAGGCTGCTTGCTGAATACCCTGTGCTTGAGCATCTGGCTGAGAATGCTGGTCCGTTCCCATGAGATAATCAATAGTTAAGGCAGCAAGTTGCTGATTTACATTTCCCCCTGTCTTGGTTTAGGGCAAATTTGGGAGGAAACCTCCCAAATGGGGGTCCCTCTGGGAAGCAAACCAAATGGCCCCTCCCCGCTTCTGGTTCAGGAAAAAAAAATCTCCTTATTTAGAAACAAAGAGGTTACAAACATAAAAATGAATTATATGAGACAATAAAACATGGCAAAATTGAGAAATTCCTTGCCGTGGGAGGTCGGCTCGCTCAGATTGTTATTAGTTTCTCTGGTGCTGCAAAATGCTGGCCTGGGCCTGGTGGCCCACTGGTGTGGACTCCTGGTGCTCTGGCTCTTGTTGGTCTTTCAGTCTAAGAGAAAAAACAGTTTAGGGAGCTTCTCTGCCCCAGCTAGCTAAAACTAACTAAAAGCAAAGGAGATCTCTGACCCACCGCCTGTCTGTGCTTCAGACAAACAGTCCAGGAGCTGGAATGTGTAGGAGTGTGATGCTTTTCTGAAAACAAACTCTGTGCTTCTCTTTTCTCCTGGTTTGCTCTTGGAACCAGTCTTAAAGGTACAGAACACGATATCTTACACAGGCAGAACAGACTATTTGGGGATACAAGCATCATAAAGTTACCCTAGGACACCTGCATAGGTTAAAAGTCTTGCTTCTAAAAGCTTTTTCCACTCTGCCTCCCATAGAGCATAATGCATTGGCTAAAGCAGCCGTTGGGAAAGCGATTTTAAATCGTGAGGAGTTATAGTACAAGAATTGAGAACAGTGAATAGCATATTAGTGAAGTAAGGAGAAGTTATGCTGTAGTCTACCATGGTGGGCCGTTGTAGGAATGCAGGTTTAGACCAGNCGTGGGAGGTCGGCTCGCTCAGATTGTTATTAGTTTCTCTGGTGCTGCAAAATGCTGGCCTGGGCCTGGTGGCCCACTGGTGTGGACTCCTGGTGCTCTGGCTCTTGTTGGTCTTTCAGTCTAAGAGAAAAAACAGTTTAGGGAGCTTCTCTGCCCCAGCTAGCTAAAACTAACTAAAAGCAAAGGAGATCTCTGACCCACCGCCTGTCTGTGCTTCAGACAAACAGTCCAGGAGCTGGAATGCGGAGGAGTGAGCTGCTTNTGGGCAGTATGCCAAAGGGCACTGCCTCCACCATTAAGCATTTAAACCACTGCACGAAGCCTCTCTGCACTTTTTGGGGGGTGTTTACATGGTGTTATGTTCTCTGCACCTGTTTACGGCTTATTTTTATTTACATTGTACTGTTTATTGTTTTCTTTTTTTATTAAACCCTTTTCTGTTACACGGCACCTGTTGAAGAAGTAGTCTCCCTTTATTAAGCCAACTCTGGGAGTGCAGGCAACCCTCAGAGGAACTTGATGTAATCTCCACATGGCTTAATCCACCCTGACCACGTGTATTATTACATCAGGCCATAATTCTTTAATGACTCAAAAAGACAAACCCTCCCACGCTGGGGGTCTTTGACTGAGGTAAAGTATGGGTGCTATAATATATCTAAATGATCTGCTTCTAATGCTTGCTGCCAGAGCCTCCACCTATTTTTATGTGGATTGAGGGGATAGAAATCAGGCTTGTTTTCCGTGTCAACAGGTTTAGGATCAAAGGGATTGTCCCCAAAATTCCAAATCCTCATCAGAAGTGGTGAATTGCATTTCAGGGGCCAGCATAGAGATATTAGAAGCTTGTACTTTTGAAGAAAGCAGAGGCATGGGGTGCATTAATGACTGTTCTGCAGTGCCCTGGCAAGATGTCAATGTTGCCAATAGTGCAGCGGTAGGTGATTCTTCCCTGGCACCTTCCTGGGCTTTAAGGGTTTCTAAAATAGCTCACCACAAAGGTAATTAGCCGGCTGTTATTTTGTTGCCTTTAGTTGCCCAGTCCCAGAGTTTCACCTCCACTTCATCCCATAATTTTGCTGTAAAAGCAATGCTGGGATTTAACCCTTTGACGTGTGATTCTGCCCATTCGAAGATCAGCTTAAGACAGTGAGAAGCAACCAATTTGCCATGCTTCTCTAAAAGTTTAGGCATGAGTTCAAAACCATGCTGTTCTTCTGAGGACAGTGCACCAATTTGTGTGGTGGTTTGAGTTTCTTTTTCTGTTGTGAGATAGGATTAGGAGAAAACAAAGCAAAATAGGCTCTAACTTAAAAGATAGTTTTATTCACACATACTAAAAGAAAAAAAATAAGAATCAAAATGAAACTTTCAAAACACTTCCCCCTCTCCCACTAGCTCCTTTTCTTTCTCACAGACAATGTATAAAGGAAAAAAACCCCTCAAAACTCAAGGTCTGTACTTCTTATAAAATAATCTTTCATTAGTCTTTTTAGAGAGAGAAGTCTCTTCTGGTGATGGCAACTCTCCACAAGAAAGAAACAGTCTACTTGTGGCTCTTAGCTCTCACAAAAACAGCCACCCAGGGAACTCCTGCAGTTGTGACTCTCTCATATCACATAGCCTCTCCCGCAGCTCCATATGGACCATGGATTCATGCATACTGGGGTGTCATTTTAAAAATGAATAGTTCAGATGCAAAGGATTTTCTTCATCCCATTCAGGGGACAGAGATGTCTCTTACTTCTTCACTGGCACAGAGGATTTCTATCCCATCTCTCACTTCTTCACTCTTGTCAAATACATCATGGGACCACAGGGTCACTACTACATCAGTATTCACTTAGTCCATTACAAATACCTTTGCTCAAAACCACAAATCTGAACAATCATTTTTCCCAGTTCATATTTTCCATGATTTAAAGTGATATTCCAGCATATTACAGTCTGTTGCCACAATTCACAGAAGATTTTCAACCTAAATTGCTAGGCATCTTCTCTATCTCTTCATCACTTTAAATACCACTTTTCTTTCACCGACCTTGGTACTTCATACCATCTCTTTAAATGTCTCCCACTCTGACTTTTTCTTGCACTTAGAGGAGAGTTAGGGCTTTGAAAGCATAATCTGTCAAAGAAAGGGTTAAAATCTCTCAGGTCTGCAGAGGGCATGATGGTTCTTCCCTGGGAGGTGGCCACAGGTGGTAGGATCAGGCCTTACTGACCTAGGCTGGAGTCTCAGGGTTCTGGCTGCTGAGGAGGGGGGCACTTGCTCAGCTGCAAGGTGTTCTTGGGCAACCGAGCTTCCCTTTCCCTCTGTTCTTCCACCGGGAGTCACCGGAGGAGGAGGAGGACTCAGATGTTTTACAGATGCTTGAAACTTGATCTGGGCCGGGACAGGGGGCTTATTCTCCTCCCCACTCCCTGACTGGGAGTCACCAAGCCCGGCAGGCTTCCCAGGAAAGGCCTGGGCTAGGCAGGGCCCAGCAAGCCCTGGCTCTCCCCCCGAGAGGAGGGAGCCAGGCTGCCTTCTTACCTCTTCAGAGGCAGGGAGGGAAAAGAGAGAGTTCCCAGAATACTCAGCTTGATATGGGTAATTCACAAAGTCGAACTTTCCTCTCTCAATGGCTGAACAGTATGTCAGTATCTAAAATTAGCTCCTGATAGGTCACTGTCCTTTCCAAAACAATTCACAGGTCCTTACAGGGAACTGTTTCCTCTTTAACTAAAACCAAGCTTTGTTAACCCATGACACCAGTTTATTGCACTAATCACCAGTATTTATAGTTCTCTAACTTCCGTGCAAAATTTTCCACTGAGACTCCCTTGCCTGTGCTCCCTTAGCAACACAGCCTTTTCAGTTATCAAGTCCCTGTTACATCCTCTTGTGCCAGCGATGTCCTTGTCAATATCCTCTCTCATCAGAGCAGTCAGACATGATGTCTTCACTTCTTGTTCTCGCCTTGAGTTTATCTCTCCCACAGCTTCCACTGTACCAGGGCCAGGAGATCTGTGGCGCTATCCAACTCAGCTTCTGTAGCTGTCTGGTCCTCCATAGACACTGGCTTTCCTTAGTGTGATTTTCCATACAGGAATGAGATATGAGTGGATTTAAGTGAAAAAATAACAATATATTAACAAACAGAATGCCAACAG
>VWYE01018869.1:0-101534 GCA_013398995.1 Alaudala cheleensis
TCTTGTTTGACTTAATTTCATCCTAGACCATCAATTTTTAAAAGATCTCCTTGCAGTTCCCCACAGTGGAATGCGACAGTCTTCTTATTTAATTTCTCCTATGATTCCACCCATGTTAAAATGAGATGTAGCTGGACCAAAGGAGAGTGGTGTCAAGGGGTGTTATTTGTAGATTGTAGCTGAGATACATTCCTTTGAGAAATAGAAGACTGTCTTCTGTATTCCTAACTAAATCCAGTGCAATTGTTTTCTCAAGTTGATGCCTTGTGAAGGGTGACTTGAAGCAAAGACTGGACAGAGCTAGAGAATAAAGTAGAGATTTATTGAAAGGCTCTAGGAAACACCTTGGGCAGGACAAGAGCCTGACCAGGTTGACTCTGAATGGCCACAAAATGGCCTCTCAGTCACGAGGTCTGACACTTTTATAGCTTTTGGTGCGTTTGCATATTGGGGTTTAATTGTCCAATTACAGCTTCAGGCTGTGAGGTCTCATCCTTCTTGTTTCTCCCTTCAGTCCCTTTTATGCTTTTGGGCCTGAAAGTTGTCCTTGTCCTTCGGCAGGGAAAGGATTTGTTTTGTCTACTCTGTGAAGAGCTCGCTGACACTGAATGTGAGGCTCTGAGGCTCAGAACTACACCCTGAGGCAGCACAGAATTTGAAAAACGTAAAAGCTAAAACTTAAGGCATCAAGGTACCTAGAGGTCATCCCTGTTTAAGGGGCTCTGTTTTGGGTGGAAAGAGGCCCAGTGGAAAAGGATCAGGGGGTGTTGGTCAACAGTGGTTAAACATGAGCCAGCAGTGCCCAGGTGGGCAAGGAGTGCAGTGGCACCTGGCCTGTGTCAGTGATAGTGTGGCACCAGGATCAGGGGAGTGATTGTCCCCTTGCACTGGGCACTAGTGGGGCTACACCTGAAATCCTGTGTCCAGCTCTGGGCACCTCAATTAAGGAAAGACATTGAGGGGCTGGAATGTGTCCAGATAAAGGCAGTGAAGCTGGGGAAAGGTCTGAAGTAAAAATCTGATTAGGAGCAGAGATGAGGAAGCTCTCTGGGGTCAGTCTGGAGAAAAGGAGGCTCAGGGGGAACCTCCTCACTCTCTACAACTTCCTGAAAGAAGGGTGTAGCCAGGTGGGGGTCAGACTCTTCTCCCAGGTAACCAGTGACCAGACAAGAGGACACAATCTCAAATTGCACCAGAGGAGGTCCAGGTTGGACATCAGGGGGGATTTCTTCACAGAAAGGAGGGTTATGCATTGTAACAGCACTGCCCAGGGAAGTGGTGCAATCATCATCCCTGCAGATGTTCAAGAAATGACTGGATGTTACACTTAGTGCCATGGTCTAGTTGACAAGTTGGTGTTTGGTCAAAGGTGGGACTCAATGAACTTGGAAGTCTTTTCCAACTTTAATGATTCTATGATTCTATTATTCTATGATTCTACAAACCACATTCCCCTATAGTGGTGAGATGGTATATTAATTAATATTTTCATGCACTTTCTCTACTTTACACAAATGTGCTTACATCACAGACAATTTCTGAATTCCTTATGGCATACTTGTCTCTGTACATATATATTGTATCCTAAATACTTGAGAGATTTCCCTCTAAAACCAGAGAAGGAAGTGTTCTCACAGTGATGGGTAATTTCTAAGGCACCATGACACACAGCCACAATTTTCCATCAGAGAGACACAAAGGAAATGAGCTGGTGTAGGAACAGCTGTGGTGTCTGCAGACATGATATATTTGAAATAGTTTGCTGAGGCATGTCCAGCACTCTTCTGCATGGTGAAAGTGAGGTAAAACAAGCCTGACCTGAGGATGCTTTACACTGGAGAAGAGAAAGTCTGTCTTCATCTAAGTCAAGATTTTGTGTCTAAGGTTCTGCTCATCACTTCTGCACCCTGACAGGATGATGTATTCAGTTTTTCCTGCTGCTAAGTAGTTTAACCTCAGTAAGTTGGTGAGCAAGTATCCCACAACTCATGTTAACTCTAGATGCATATGTTGAGTCAATTTTAAATATTTAATCCATTATTTGTTATTTGTTCCATGCATTTGTCTTCAAATGTCATACAAACTCCTAAAACAAGCAGACTATGACTTTTTCATAGTCCAATTAAAACAAAATAGTGCATGTAGGGTAAATCTGATAATGCTGTTGTCAGGAAAGTAGTTTTTGATAGTTCTTACATGCATCACTACGAAAGGTTTGTGAACAGCTTCATCACAGGAGAAGTAAGATAGTGGTCTGAATATGCCTTTGCAGATAATCTGGGAAAATGTATTTATCATTCTCAGATGTTTAGAATAAGGAATTTTACAGTAAAACCTATGAATTTCTTCATTTTAGAAATTTATTTATTTACCCTGACCTTCCTATGACATTTATCATATATTTCTTAGAGTAGTCAATGAAGAACATGGTTTATTCAACACTGTGAAAATGGGTTTTGACAACCCATTGAGTAAATGCCTTAGCTTAATATGAAGTAACTGTATTAATTTAGACAAGTATTTATAGTTCATAGTTTATTTTCAAAACAACTCTGTAACACTGGGAAGCACTAATCATCTTCATTTCATTTGAGGAAGCTGAGTTATGGAAGGTTAGGTAGAATAATGGTTATTTATGTACTTTGCATCAAGAAATCCCAGAATAAAAGCCATTTTTGGATCCAGGTTTATGATCATTCACAGAAGTGTAACTAGCTGGTTACAGAGCTGTGCAGTTTTTTTGTGCTTTCTGCTGCCCACTCTGTAGGGAATTATTTATTTCTGATGTCTTGGTAATTTTGTAGTTAGGACATCTTCCACTGAACTGAGATACAGGGTTGATCTATATGAAAAACCCAAACTCAGGCCCACTACTTAGATTAATCAACAAATACTTTTTTGACTTCTAAACCAACATTTTTTTTCAATGTCTCATTTCAAGGATAAAGACAAAACCCCAGCTCTCCAACTTCAATGTTAACATTTTCATGTGTAGTATGTAATTTCCAGCAAATCTAATTTGCTGATGAGGAAGGGTGGTTTTGCTCTAATGTTTTTGTTTACATCTACATCAGCATGTACATACAGGATGAAAAATGGATAGTAATTGCCCCACTGAAGTCTTTGAAGTCACTGAAGTAATTAACTTCAACAGCTGCTGGGTTTCATGCAAACATAGGCAACATCTTGATTTGCATCCTTGGATCTATTTGAATTATTAGGTCTCCTTTAGGAAGTCAAATGATAGCTCTTTCTCCAAGCCATAATATATTCTCAGGATTATCCAACTTCAGGCAAAATACTAGAAAATTTATGCTACCTTTTAAAATTTTGTCCCCTTTAAATGTGCCTGTTTACTGTCTTCTCATTTTTGTTGCCTTCCAACCCTGAATTTATAATCTTAGTGAGTACTCTACTGTATCTTAAGTTTCCATGGATCTGCCCTCTTTCATCCACATCAAAAATATTAGTTACACGTGCTGCTACAAGTCATATATCCTCTAATTTAAACACATTTTGGAACTACTTTCTTTGTTTGGCCTGTAATGTTTAAGTTGTGCCCATTTTCATGTGCATCAAACTCTCTACTTCATTGTTGCAGTTATTCAATCCATTTTTATGAGTCAGAGGATTATAATACAAAGGCCACCTACCTGATGGATAAAATATGGGCACTTTTCTCAGAATTCAAATGAAATTTCATTCCATATACTAACTTATTACAAAGAAAGACATTGCAATTCTTGAATGTTTTGATGGTGTTTGCAGTTTTGGAATAGGTTTTGTTCTAAACTGGTTTGAAAGGGAGTAGCATTTCTGTTCTATTTTTTCTTTGGCGGAGGGGACAATAGTAAGCAGTCTAAATATTTGCACATAGGTTGTCTCATACCAGATGCAAAATATTTACAGACATGAAGCTTTATTTCCTATAGCACAATACGCCTTGAACATCTACTTTTATAAAAGCCACACTCAAAGCACATCATGTGGGTGAAGAGGGAAGAGAAAGAAGTAAATCTTGACAATTTGTATCAGTCAACATGTTAAGACTGGTCTGCAAATAAATGTCTCTATAGTTACTTTATTCTGTAAAGAACTGGTAATAAGCCTCCACCTGTTCCTTCCAATGACTACTATAAGACAATAAGAAGTTGGCAGAGAATTAAGGTATTCAGAAAATATGCTTAATTTGGTAGAAATTATGCATATTTTTATAAATAACATTTATTTTTCTGACACAGAGACTCTGGCATCAGACGGTTTCATTTAAAGTAGATAATCCAGCATGCATCAATTTAAAGTGAAGTACCATCACACTCATCAAGCTCATTTTACCCAGAAAAGTAGTGCCTGTTATTTGGAGAGATCAATATCAGAAGGTGACTTTGACCCTCAAGCTTCCTGTAGTCTTGATGTCCACACTGACTGTAATCAATTATCAGTACTTCACAGCATCCAACAGCAGCCTAGGCACAGGGGGAGAGTAAAATAAATAATATTGAAATATTTGATTATAACTCATCCTTTAATGACATAAATGAGGGCTCTATGCCCACACAATTTCCAAAATGAGGAGCTACTGCATGAATAGCCAATAGCTGAATGATTTTTGTGATTCTTATAAATCTGAACAAAAAGCTACAGATGTGAAACTCTCATACTTACAAAATGGAATCTAGGCAGAAGCAGGATATTATCAGGCAAAAAAATATGTTATTAAAAATTTGAAAAATTTCATTCCTTCAAAGTAAACTTTGAAAGATAAACATACAAACGTATTCAAATAATTGTCTTTTATTCCTTCGCTAAACACTATAAATACCTTTGAACTATAAAATTTACTTTAAAAAAAAAAGGATGGTTAAAACTCCACATGTAATTATCAAGACTGTGAGATAAGCAACCTAAGATGTATGTTTGGATTCTACACAGAATTAGGCATGAGAAACAAAAATGATGGTATATGTATGCACCAGAAGTTCAAAGAAAAGCCCATTCATGTTTTGTGATTTTGAAAAGACTGCTGATAAAACCAAATATGTCATATACACACATACCCAATACATATTTTTGAAAGCTTAATGCACATGAAACATGCAGCTAATGAAAAAAAAAGAGCACTTGGGGAGAAAGTAGCAATACAAACAGATTGTGAAGCTGCTAAAGAGTGTAACATCAAGAGAGATGTATGCCAAGGTTGCATATTTTATCTCTGCAACTGTTCAGCACAGATGCAGAAAGTATAACAATCAGCAGAAGAATCAAAAACGTTGCAAATGAGATATTTGAATGAAGTGAACATTAACAGCACAGTGGGTGCTGGTGACAGTGTTTGGGTACCATTGACTAGAGCAGGACATGTCGGTTGAATGGCATCTTAAAGGGCTTCAGAAGAATGAAAAATCTTAAGAAAACAATAGCAACAACATGAAAAAATGCCAATTGAATAAATTCAGCAACAGAAATTGCCAGATCTTGCTGGTCTCACTGAATAGGCCTCTCTATTAATAATAAAATGGTAAAAAACATAAGGAAATAACTAGACAAATCTCAAAAAGCTCCACAGACTAAAAAAATTTGATTTCCACATCTGCTCATGATTACCATTGACCTTCTTCTGAAGATGTTTGTGAAATAAAAACATTTTAACGTTCTTTTAACAGGTGTGTTCTCCAGGTACTGATGTTAGAAATTTTACTTTTTGGTATGACTGCTCTTATACCTTCTTCCCTCTCTCTTACTAATGTCCTTACCAGAATGCTTTTTTAGAAGCCATATCTTAACTGAGAGCTCTGTGTCTTCAAAATATTGCACTAATAATAGAATATTCTCTTCTTTCAGACACTGATTCAGAAATTATTACTTTGGTTGGGAGAGGGGGGTTGTTTTGTTTTGATTGTTTTGCATTTTTGTTTATTTATTTGTCCATGTATTATAGTGAATACCAGTTTTCTCATCAAAACTCTTCAGAAGAGACTCTTCAACCTGTTTTCACACTCCTAAAATACTTATTCAATGCTCTCCTCTTTTCTAATTAGTATTTGCCCTAATTATTAATACCACATAGTAAGAAAAAAGACTCTTTGAAAATATTTATATTCACCAATTTCTTTTCTTAATAATCTGTGTAGCTGCATTCACCAGCAGGAAACTTCTGTCTAAATAATCAGGATTCTCTTCAAACTGAAGTTGAAACTAAAATCTTTAGATAATCTAAATATCATAAATATATGTTCATAGAGTATGAAAGGCTACAGTAGCTACACAGACTTTTATTTACTTGTTCTTCAGGTTTCCATAACAATTCAGTTACTACATCCTGATTGTTGCCATCTTTATTGTTATTTTCCATAACTACTGTTAATAGCAGTTTCAACTGACTCAGAAGTGTCAATTAGTTGAATTTATCAACTTAATGAGTTTGGGAGCTGCAATTTTCCCTTATTTCTTTTCTGTCCCAATCAAGCTTTAAGCTTGGATGTTTACAGCAGCAGTTTCATTTTTATCAGTTTGTTTGGCTGAAACTGTAAGAGCTGATAAAATGGTGCTTCTCCACTTGCTAAAGCCAAGTGAAAAATAAACTTTTCAACAATGACAATTTTTATTAATCATTCACATAAATATCTGCATCATTAAATCAAAAGGTACAGCTGGCTTCATCTTACTGAAAAAATGGGAGTAAATGGCCAGGAAGGTTTTTTTAGATACAGTCCATTGAAACACAAAATAACCTATTGCAAAGTCAGATAAAAATCAGTGCTTTAACACTAAACAATTTTCATCTGAACATCTATAGTTGAACACAGTTATTGCCTTATTATGCAGTATATTCAATTTATGCAGTGAATAGATTGACTTCATGCAGAATGAACTGGGAAATGAAATTTGAGTATGGGAGGGAAAAATCTTACTCCAAATAAAAGCAGGTATTCTGGTACTTCTTTGCAAACCAATACACATCTGGGGTGGGTGGTTTTTTCTGTTTGTTTGGTTGGTTTGGGTTCTTTTTTACTCATTGTACTTTAATGAATGAGATATTTAAAATAATCTTGCTAAAAATAGGTGGATAAAACATGGCAGAATTTTGTAAAATCTATTGCCAAAACTGATGCATGACACAACATCCTCTTTACAAAATCCTCTTGTTTTGTTTTATGATGCTTTGGTCAACATGTCTTTCAACATAGTGCATATTTTAAGAAAACACTCTGTACTCAAAAGGCAAACACAAAGATCAAAAAGGAGCTCTGTATATAAGAAGTAAATTTATTTTTTAATACAGCCTAATTTAAAACCTTAAAAAGGAAGATAAAACACGATTAACTTCAAAATGTGATGCTTTTATGTAAACAGTCTACTTCTAGTCAAATATATTGGTCCAGCTGATGCCCCCTTAATTTAATTATGCACAAAACTTACATAATTAAAGCATTATTCTGGTCTGTTTCTAAATCTATCTACCTCCTACATTTATAGTTACATGTCAATTCCAAAGGTCTGCTAATGAAATAACCAAAGATCTCTTAATGAGTATAAGGAAAAAGAAATAACAAAACACCCTTACACACAACAGCCCACTTCCATAATTTAGTTTTAAAAGCCCTGTAAGCCTTGTACTAATTTTGAATTTATTTTTCAGGTGTGGAGTTACCAAGCACAAATTTAGTAGTGATTAGAAGTATATTATGTTCTGAAAATGAATATTTCTGCAGACTAACACACAATTTCTGACAAAGAGGGTGGCTTTATTTTAGTTAAAATCCCAAATTCAGAGCACAAAAGACAAAGCTTGAATCTGTACTCACTATGGGACTGAACTAAAATTCATGATAAAATGAAAGTAATTTTACAGGCAGCGAGTCATTAAGTTATTTTAATTTGCACTCTCTAGTGTAGTAGAAAAACGTCTGCAGCAGATGGATTTTGCAGGTAGTTAAAAAGTTTAAAAGAACAAGGGAATTAAGGCATAAATGCTTTTGAGGGAGAGAAATAGGAAAATGGCAAAATTACTTGGAAGACCAGAGAGAGAAAAGAAATGAAGCAAACAAAATTGCTATATTTCAAATGCTGGCAACAGTGAAGAAACACATGGAATTTTTAGGACATAGTACAAGCCAGGAAAGGCAAGTGTTTTGGGGAGGTGTCTCTCATGAAAATGTATTTTGTTTTCTTTTTTTCTATTTCCCACTGAAGGAATGTTGAGTTGGCATTGAGATGCTTTTTGCAAACTTCTGCAAGCAATTATGTTATGTGTATCAAAAGTTGATAAAATCTTTTCACTTCTTTCTAATGAACACATTCCTCTTGTGGGTTTTTGTTTATGGAATTAAATTGAATATTTTATTCCCTGGTGCTCCCTTTATGTGTTTTGAATAATGCATTAAATTCTCACACATTCAGCAGTGCCCCAAAACAAGGTTAAATATACAATCCTTCAGTTATGTTTTATAGCAAATTAAAAGGGAGATGTCAGATGAATGAAGTTCCATGATTTTGCAAAGGGAAACCTCTTGGTGATTCTTTCTTTAGTCTCTCTGTTTTAAGGTCCAAATGGCTTTGAAGCTTTGGCTGTTTTCATATTTTTTAGGCATTTCCCTGCTCTTCCCAATTTTACCCAGCTGCTGCTATAAAGTAATGCCCTTCCATGATACCATTGTTAGTTCAAATATTCTTGTTTGCTATTCTTTAACCACTGCATGAGTTTAGGTGAATTGCCTCAGTCAACCCCCTGAAACTTCTTTTCAAAAACTCAAGACCTATGACTTAATCTGCTCCTTTATATTTTGATTTTTACCCCGTCCTGCAAATAAAGGGCATGGTCACATCAGATGGCAGCCAAAGCCCAGTTACTGGGGGAGATCAGGAAGATACTGCCTGGAAGCCACAGCTTCAAAATGACTACTTTAGGCTTTCACACTGCTTTTCTTCCTAAAATACAAACCCAAAAGCAAACAAACAAACAAACAAACCAGCATGAAAAGGATTTTATAAGAGTTTGTATAAGAGCACTGTAACATTATTTACAGATGTGATGAACAGGCTGCCCTATGAGGTTTTGCAGAGAAACTCTGGGTGCCCCATCCCTGGGAGCATTCCAGGCCAGGTTGGACAGGATTTGATCAACCTGGTCTAGTGGAAGGTGTCCCTGCCCATGGCAGGGGGGTTGGAATTAGATGATCTTTAATGTCCCTTCAAACCCAGGCCATGAGAGAGTCTATTTAATTTAATAATAACAGATCTTCTGTGCTTTTATTTCTTAATTATTATTATTTCATTATCAATGATTCTAAATTATTCATATAATTTCATTATTCATTATTCATATAGTATAATAAAGTCACACTTCAAAACAGAAAGACATTCCAGTACTTAAAATAACCAACACACTTCTTCTGAATTTCTGTATACTGTAAAAAATCCATACCAAATCAATGAAACCCACACCTAGTATCCTCAGACATTTTCCTTCTTTTATAATAATGAAAATAAAATGTGAACATCAGGTTAATACCTGATGATATAAATATGCAACAGTCAATGAAGTGCATTGCTTAGAACATGTCTTGGCTAATGGTTATCTTCGTGTCTAACTTTTGGAAGTAAAAGCTTGATAAATTTATGGCAGCATTTGACTTGATCCATCTTCAACTGGATTAAAAATTACTGTTTGTGGGCCAGTCCATGCAAACCTCCTTTTTATTCTCCAGGTAAAAAACCGCATAATATTCTTAACTCAAGAGAAGACCTTTCTCTGCAGGACATGGATTCTGGAGTGTTCTCTATGCTAAATACCATAATAAGAGCAAAGAAAAGAATGGACATGCATTTTTAAATTTCCATGTGACTATAAAAGCTTTGCTGCCATAACTGCAGTATTAATACTTTGTATTTATGTAAGGTATTTCACATGTAAAATAAGTCTTAAATAAAAACATGTATGAGTAAAAATTGCTAGGATAGGCAAGGCTGAAGTTCTACTAATTTGAAACCAGTGATAACTGACCCAACAAAATAATTTTTTTTAACTTTGTGTGAAGAAATCTTTCATTGCATACTCTTTAAACCACTAAAAATTAATTTAGACAATTCTTTACTACTTAAGTTATCTCTGAAGTTTACCTAAGTGAGTCTGCCCTTAAAACAAAGGGCATTGGCAAAAAGACTATTTCCTTTTTCAAAACAAATTTGTTGTCATTGTTTTTGGGAGCAAGGAGAGAAAATTAGAATTAAAAACAGTTACAACCCTAATCTCTTTCTGCCCCCCCCCCTCTCATGTATATTTACGTATATATATTTTTTTATATATATGTATGTATCTATCTCCAATCTAAAATTATATACATAATTGGATAATTCATTTGTATAGGATCTCACTTTCCAGGGCAGTTTCAAATCTGCAGTGTCAAATCTGCATGTCAAACTATTGTACAATATGGATGACTCTTCCTTTCTGTAAGGCAAAAAACACTTTGCTTTTTTAGCATTCAGGGGAAAGAGCACATTTCTCCAAGAGTGATGTAACAAATTCAAAAGAGAAAAGACTGAAAAGCCTCATTCCCTACTCCTCCTCTAAGAAACTGAGTGCAATTACTAATAAATCCCCAAAACATGCTGCAGGGTAGGACGAAGAAACCATAAACCAAACATAAATGGAACAAACTCCAGTACCTTTATACACTTCCTATAGATCATTATCCCTAAAAACAGCAAAATGGCTATCCTAATTTGTGCTCCTCTACTATAAAAGCTACCTGTTAGAGACAGTACTGGAGCTATTTCTGGATGAGAGAATAAACCTAGGGACCAGAAAGGTATTAAAACTTCAAAAAAGCCTATGGAACAGAAACACAGGAATGACTCCACGCCAAGAAAAATTATGAATTTAGGCAGCAACATGGCTACTGCTTTATCCCCACACAGAGTAAGTACAACCAAAGTGCAATCAAATCAGGTTTTTTATCCACTCTCTCAAGCCACATGTTGAGTGCCAATAAAAATAAGTTTATCTGTCCTGGTTTAGGGCAAATTTGGAAGGAAACCTCCCAAATAGGGATCCCTCTGGGAAGCAAACCGAAATGGCCCCTCCCCCTGTTGGTTTGGGAAAAAAATCTCCTTAGAGATGGGTGGAAGAAACTATTTATTTAAAAAGCAAAGTGCCCACAAACATAAAAATGAATAATATGAAACCAGAGCAGAATAAAACCTTGCAAAATTGAGCAAGTCCTTGCTGTGGGAGCTCAGCTCTCTCAGTCTGTTATCAGCCTCTCCAGCACTGGAAAATGCCGGCCTGGTCCCTGGTGGCCACTGGTGTGGACTCTTGGTGCTCTCGTTCTCGTGGGTCTTTCTGTCCAAGTGCAGGTTTAAACAGTCCCAAGTAAAAGGAAAAGAAAAAACAGTCCAGGGAACTTCTCTGCCCCATCTAGTTAAAACTAACTAAAAGCAAAGGACATCTCTGTCCGCGCTTCAGTCGAACAGTCCAGGAGCTGGAATTTGCAGGAGGAGCTGCTTTTCTGAAAACAAACTCCTGCTTCTCTTTTCTCCCCCTTCACTCTTGGAAACAGTCTTAAAGCTACAGAACACAATATCTAACACAGACAGAATGATTAGGGGATACAAGCATCACAAGTCACCCTAGGACAGCTATCAAAAGGATATGTTCCAAATTATATGAGGAAACATCATGAGCTTTGTTATAAGTCTTTCCTTTAAAAAAACCCCAATAATTTGTCTTCTTACATGACATTTATTCAAAACACTACAGCTTTGGGGTAGATGTCATCTTGCAAAGGGGATGAAAAGAGAAAGAAGGAATTGAGAACCTTGGAAATCTTTAATACATCTGTTCCCATTTCCTATCTGATTTGATACTGCCTCTGGAGATTGGGATAAACCTACCCCTTGTGATTCATTCCCATTGAGACAATTTAAGAGAAAAAAAAAGGTGTTGTCAGGTAACACTATCAATGCAGAGTTTAATTAAGCCATAAATTATAGCTACATTTTGCGATTTTAATCCCAGTCTCCTTTTTCCCTCCGACTTCAGATATATTGTATCTCATTTTTTAATGACTCAACAGTGACATTTGATTGATTCTTTCATTGTGACTTATTGAGTATATGAAAAGAGAATTAGCAGCTGTATTCAGGGTCAGTTCTACTTTGGAAGGACACATTTGTCAGAGTACACCTCTGCTGCTTGACAGTGCGCGGGTTGGACTATTAGCACAAGGAAAAATAAGGTGGATTTCAGTCTAACCTCTGGCTCTCTGTTAAAAGGAGAGAAAAGAAAACATTCATCAAGCAATAGAAACATAGAGAAGAAAGATGTATGCATTTCAGAAGCAGATGGGAAAGTATATTAGCTGTTTCTTGAAATAACGTGGAAGTTAGAGAAGGATATTTGGATGAATGGAACGTTAAATGTGTCAACACTTAAGGTTTTTTCCCTTGGTTTGGTGGATTTCTTTATTTCTTAGGTTCTTTTGTTTGTTTATTTGGGTTTGGGGCTTCCTGGGTTTTTTTTGGTTTTTTTTTTTTTTTTTTTGGGTTTGGGGTTTCCTGGGTTTTTTTTGTTTTTTTTTTTTTTTTTTTTGTTTTGTTTTGTTTTGCTTGTTGGTTGTTGAGGTAGTTTTTTTTTGCTTGATTTTTTTTTTTTTAGTGAGTTTGACCATTTTAAATTTTTCTGGAAAATACCTGAATCATTCCATCTGCATTTTAGAGTTAGTTCAGTTCAGAAGTCAGCAGAACAGTAATAAGAAGCAGAACAGTAATAATCAAGAGGCAATGGAATCAAGAAACAGACAGCAGCTCAGGAACTTAAAGGAGATAGATGTCCAAAATTTCTGGAGGGAAATTTCCTGGGGGAAGCTTTTTATTCTTATGCAGAACAATTTGAAGGGAAGTTCAGGTGAGTTGAAGGATTTGTCTGTTCTTCCAAGTGAAAGGACAAGAGGAAATGCCTCAAATCACACCAGGAGATTTAGATTGAGTATTAAGAAACATTTCTTCAGGAATGTTTATCAAGCACTGGAACAGCATGCCCAGAAAAGAGGTTGGGTTACCATCCCTAGAGGTATTTAAAAGACCTTTGACCATGATTCTTAGGGTTATGGTTTAGTAGTAGGCTTCACAATGCTGGGCTTACAGTTTGACTCAGTGATATTAAAGGACTTTTACAAGCTAAATTATTCTATGACTGACTCATCCTTACTAACAGAACAGCCTATTGACTCTATACACAGGTACAAAAAATGCCAAAACTCTTTATAACTTCAGAATTAGGAACTGCAAGGGGTCTCCTGCCCTGGAGCTGTATTTAATTTTTTTTCTCCATCTAATGACATAGGGTCTATGTATTGATATAAATTAAGGCATTATCTCAACCATTTCTTCTTTGGGATATGAAAAAACAAAAAGCAAAGGAAACAAACACATCTAATTAGAAAACTTTGAAATGGTGTCCCTTTAAAATCACATATTTTTAAATCTATTGAAAGCATATTATCTTGGCCTGAAGAGCTTAGTATAATCCTGTTCTGAATCCACCTCTATACTGGCATCTGCAGTTTTCACTGTTCTGTGTTTCATTCTCAACTTCCCTTTGAAGTATGCAAGTAATAAGACCATGCTTTACTGAGAGAAACAGGCAGAGATCATCAAAGGGTCTTAGGGTATGTTAATTAGTTCCCAAGGGGGTTACCATCCTCATTTTTTCTTTGGAATAAATACTATAAACGCCCTTTTCTTTATGGTACAAGGTACCACATCTGTGGCTCTTACAATCAAGAGATGTCTGAACCCATTGCTCATATTAATAATAATAATAGACAAAACTATATGCAAGGGAGCTGAACATCCAGCCTTGACAGAATGGGTGTGGACTGTGGTTTGATGGCTGCACTGATCCAGCAGTGGGACAGAAGTGGAAATAGCACTGTCCAGCCTGCTTCCACAAGAAGCAGAAAATGAAAGAAATACAATGCAAAGCAGCTTGATTGATTAGACTTGTCTTTGAAATATTTGTCAGAACAAGTGAATATTTAGGTTATAACTAGAGGTCAAAAGATTATACCTATGAGTATGTTTTAAATATTCTGTGACTCTTGATGTTTCAGGCCACATGCTAAAAGCCAGTAAAGAACATTCTCCTAAATTGCTTCTGGAAATGTGAAATGTCATTTATGCATCAATCACTTCAGTACCATTAAAGCAGAGGGCTTTCTCTGGATTTCTTATTTTCTAGAGGCCTGAAGCCACTGGTTATTATTTTTACAGGAAAAAGGGAAAGAATTAAAGGTGTTTTAACAAACTATGACCACTTCAAGTTTTGGAGGGGACCAGTGCTGTCTGTAGCTGTAAGGAACTGGAGTTTTGAGAACTTTATCCCTTCTTCTCTCTAAATGCATCACCTGCTGGATCAGAATGCAAACTGAGACACCATCAAGGCAAAAGACTCCAGTTTATGAATTCATGATACATAGGGACTCATAGGCTAATGAGTCTAAATGTTAGCCTCTAATGAGCCTTAGTTTTACTGTGGTTAAATCTCAAAAGAGAATTAATAATCAGTGAGTGTCATCCCAAATAGGTAATACTGAAAAATATTTTAAAAACCCATGAAAAAGAGAGAAAGGTGGGGCATTTAAAATAAAAGGAATCTTAGCAGCAAAAAGATTAAAGAACAAGAAAAACACCTAAAGAATTTTACTGATAGCTTATTTAGTGCTATTAGGTAAGATGAAACAGCTTTAAAAAGCAACTAAAAGTTCCATGTTTAAAAAATTCAGCACAAAAACTTCAAATAGAGCTCTTTGAAAGCTGTACTCTCCTAAATGTTGTCACGTAATAACCCACTGATAAGGTGCAGCATTTGTCAGGAGTCTAAAAGACAAAACTGTTCTAGAAAATCACAAGTACAAGATCCATATATGGACACACGGCATCAATAATTTCTTGTACTTCTGACCTTTCTCTCTTATTTTTTAAAATAGAGATTTTTAAAATAATGCTTCTGAGCATTGCTAATAAAATTATTCATATTTCTAATTAGGTTTAATTAATTAAATTAAGCCTTCAGTGCAATATTTTAAATGAAAATAAATTGCAGAAACTTATTTAAATGTATCTTAGGGTAAAGTTCCGTGAGAAAGTACTTGTTGTACTTGGATGTTCTTGCTGTTGGGGTTTTTTTTTTAATCATATAGTAGGTAGAGTTGTTAGCAATGAAGTTTTGTTTCAAGGAAGTGCTTCATATTGCCACACCAACCATCTTTTTAGAGGTTCTAAAGACCTTGCACACAAATGAAGTCAGCTAAACACAGTGGTAAGAATACAGATTTACTTATACAACATTACTTATCTCTGTGTAAGGTCTGGATGAGCCCTTTATACAAGGACTTGAGAAAAGTGTTGAATCATAAGTATTCTAAAAACTAATCAACCAACCAAATAAAATAATCAAACTGCCTGGTTTTTCAAATGAACAGTTTTAGATTTCTGACTGAAAAGTACTACACTGTATGAAAATATGAACATGAAAAATCAAATAAAAATAGAGAATAGAAACAAATACATAAATTAAATTCTATTTTTAGTAGCTTNCCAGGGCTAAGTCATTTGTGAAGAAAAAGAAACACTTCCCAGCCTCGCAGGGTTGCCTCTTCTCCCTGACCTCATTTAACACCCAGCTTGTAGTCTGGGGTTTGGAGTGGTGCTGGTCAACTGCTGCAAACAGCCCATTATCAACAGTTCATCAGAAATGACTTAGAGGGGTGTAGAATGCAGTTTGGTTACACCCACATAGTGCTAAGCTGGCATTCTGCTCTGTTGCTATTGTGTTAGGGGGGGCTGAATGAAGCAACACAGACTCCAGTGCTTGGTGGGCATGGAAAGAGAAAACTTTACTCAGAAAGCACGTGTTCTATAGACAGTCTTGAAGCAGCTGGACATGACTAAAGGACATTAACTGGTCCTTTAATTAACACCCCTCACCATCATTGGCTAATTAAGAACAACACCTCTTTTGTAAACACCTTGCAATAAACGGCAGGTGCAGAATCTGTTTATAATTCCTTCCAGGTCAAAAGCTTGGGAAAGCTTTATTTCCCACAGGCCCTGCT
This sequence comes from Alaudala cheleensis, assembly GCA_013398995.1. NCBI lineage: Eukaryota > Metazoa > Chordata > Aves > Passeriformes > Alaudidae > Alaudala > Alaudala cheleensis. The sequence goes on from VWYE01018869.1 coordinate 16,119, forward strand.
GGTGTCTCATGCTTGGAAATTTTTCTCTGATCAGGCTGTCAGAATCCACACTGCTCCAGGACAGACAGCTGGTTCCAAACTACAATGGTGAGGGAACCTCAGAGGCCAAAAATTCATCCCCAGCACACATGGAAGGGAGGGAGGGCATTAACACAGAAGGCTGGGAAATAGTTGGGGGGGGGGNTTGGAGGGGACCAGTGCTGTCTGTAGCTGTAAGGAACTGGGGTTTTGAGAACTTTATCCCTTCTTCTCTCTAAATGCATCACCTGCTGGATCAGAATGCAAACTGAGACACCATCAAGGCAAAAGACTCCAGTTTATGAATTCATGATACATAGGGACTCATAGGCTAATGAGTCTAAATGTTAGCCTCTAATGAGCCTTAGTTTCACTGTGGTTAAATCTCTAAAGAGAACTAATAATCAGTGAGTGTCATCCCAAACAGGTAATACTGAAAAATATTTTAAAAACCCATGAAAAAGAGAGAAAGGTGGGGCATTTTAATAAAAGGAATCTTAGCAGCAAAAAGATTAAAGAACAAGAAAAACACCTAAAGAATTTTACTGATAGCTTATTTAGTGCTATTAGGTAAGATGAAACAGCTTTAAAAAGCAACTAAAAGTTCCATGTTTAAAAAATTCAGCACAAAAACTTCAAATAGAGCTCTTTGAAAGCTGTACTCTCCTAAATGTTGTCACGTAATAACCCAGTGATAAGGTGCAGCATTTGTCAGGAGTCTAAAAGACAAAACTGTTCTAGAAAATCACAAGTACAAGATCCATATATGGACACACGGCATCAATAATTTCTTGTACTTCTGACCTTTCTCCCTTATTTTTTAAAATAGAGGTTTTTAAAATAATCCTTCTGAGCGTTGCTTATAAAATTATTCATATTTCTAATTAAATGTAATTAATTAAATTAAACCTTAAGTGCAATATTTTAAATGATAATAAATTGCAGAAACTTATTTAAATGTATCTTAGGGTAAAGTTCCATGAGAAAGTACTTGTTGTACTTGGATGTTCTTGCTGTTGGGGTTTTTTTTTTAATCATATAGTAGGTAGAGTTGTTAGCAATGAAGTTTTGTTTCAAGGAAGTGCTTCATATTGCCACACCAACCATCTTTTTAGAGGTTCTAAAGACCTTGCACACAAATGAAGTCAGCTAAACACAGTGGTAAGAATACAGATTTACTTATACAACATTACTTATCTCTGTGTAAGGTCTGGATGAGCCCTTTATACAAGGACTTGAGAAAAGTGTTGAATCATAAGTATTCTAAAAACTAATCAACCAACCAAATAAAATAATCAAACTGCCTGGTTTTTCAAATGAACAGTTTTAGATTTCTGACTGAAAAGTACTACACTGTATGAAAATATGAACATGAAAAATCAAATAAAATAGAGAATAGAGACAGATACACAAATTAAATTCTATTTTTAGTAGCTTACAAGTTAACAATTACTGAAATTGCAGTTCTAAATGAAACTCCAAATGATGCTGGTATCTGTTCTACAGTGCTACAAGAAGACATGAGTAAAATCTTGGATAAGATCATCAGTTCCACAAGGTCACACCAGTGACAGGGGTGGCTGTTGTATCAAGCTATACAGGGAGGCTCCCGATGTCAGGAAAACCCATGGGTGTGACTGTGCTGCTCCTTCCCCACAGAGAGTTACCAGGGCTAAGTCATTTGTGAAGAAAAAGAAACACTTCCCAGCCTCGCAGGGTTGCCTCTTCTCCCTGACCTCATTTAACACCCAGCTTGTAGTCTGGGGTTTGGAGTGGTGCTGGTCAACTGCTGCAAACAGCCCATTATCAACAGTTCATCAGAAATGACTTAGAGGGGTGTAGAATGCAGTTTGGTTACACCCACATAGTGCTAAGCTGGCATTCTGCTCTGTTGCTATTGTGTTAGGGGGGGCTGAATGAAGCAACACAGACTCCAGTGCTTGGTGGGCATGGAAAGAGAAAACTTTACTCAGAAAGCACGTGTTCCATAGACAGTCTTGAAGCAGCTGGACATGACTAAAGGACATTAACTGGTCCTTTAATTAACACCCCTCACCATCATTGGCTAATTAAGAACAACACCTCTTTTGTAAACACCTTGCAATAAACGGCAGGTGCAGAATCTGTTTATAATTCCTTCCAGGTCAAAAGCTTGGGAAAGCTTTATTTCCCACAGGCCCTGCTGGTGTCTCATGCTTGGAAATTTTTCTCTGATCAGGCTGTCAGAATCCACACTGCTTCAGGACAGACAGCTGGTTCCAAACTACAATGGTGAGGGAACCTCTGAGGCCAAAAATTCATCCCCAGCACACATGGAAGGGAGGGAGGGCATTAACACAGAAGGCTGGGAAATAGTTGGGGGGGGGGGGGGGGGCGAAGAAAATTAACAAAAGGATGAGGAAGGGAACAAATAAAAGAAAGAGGTTTCCTTCAAAGCCAGACATTGTCCCCCAGATGGACATTCCTACCCTGAACTCCTTGGCAGCTCTGCAGGTTTGCAAGGCAACACCAAGCACACTGGAAAAACAGCCAGAGCTAACAGGAGCAGCCCAATTTTCTCCTGAATAAAGAGATTAACAACTAGTTCAACCAAGAAAAGGTGGGGGATAATAGTAATTGGTGACTCCAAGAGGCACTGTGGCATTCACCTGTCAATCTGACTGGCTTTTGAGAGAAGTGTGTTGCCTTCTGAGAGCCCAGATCAAGCATGTTACTGAAAAGCTGCCAAGTCTACTTAAACCGACTGATTATTACCCAATATTAGTGTTCCATGTGGGTGCCAGTGAAGGAAGGACAGAAGAAAACCCAAGGAACTACAAACCAGCCAGCTTCAGCTCTGGGCCAGGCAAGACTCACAGAGCAGGTTCTCCTGGAAACTGTGCTAAAACATATGGAAAAGGTGATTTGTAGCAGCCAACATTTCTTTACAAAGGGGAAATTAAGCCCTGACAAATGTGGTGACATTCTAAGATGGGTCTATGATCTAGTGGTTGGGAGCAGGGCAACTGACATCATCTGGACTTCTGCAAAACATTTGACACTGTCCTGCCCTGTCATCCTTGTCTGTAACTTGGAAAGACATGGATTGATTTGATGGATGGACCACACAGTGGATAAGGAACTTGCTGGATGACCTCCCACAAAGAGTTGTGGCCAATGGCTCATTGCCCATGTAGACACCAGGGATGAGTGGGGTCCCCCAGATTCTGTACTGGGGCTGATTCTGTTTAACAACTTTGCTGGTGCCAGGGACAGTGGGGTCCCTGATGACACCAAGCTCTGTGGTGCAGTCACATGCTGGAGGGAAGGGGTGGATCCAGAGGGACTGGGACAGGCTGGAGAGGTGGGAACATCATGAAGTTCAACAAGGCCAAGTGCAAGGTCCTACACCTGGGATGGCACAGTCCCAGCACACCAAAAGATTGGGTGGATGAGTGACTGGGAGCAGCACTGAGGAGAAGGACTTGGGGCTGTTGGTTGATGAAAACCCAACATGAACCAGCAGTGAGAGCTCATAGCCCAGAAAGCCAAACAAATTGTGCATCCAAAGCCCCATGGGCAGCNACACAGTGGATAAGGAACTTGCTGGATGACCTCCCACAAAGAGTTGTGGCCAATGGCTCATTGCCCATGTAGACACCAGGGATGAGTGGGGTCCCCCAGATTCTGTACTGGGGCTGATTCTGTTTAACAACTTTGCTGGTGCCAGGGACAGTGGGGTCCCTGATGACACCAAGCTCTGTGGTGAAGCACATTCTGGTATTGGAGGGGGCCTCCAGGAACTGTAGTGACAGGACAGGGAGTAATCCATACAAATTGAAAGAGAGGAAATTTATGTTAGATACTAAGAAGAAGTTCTTTACAGTAAGGATGGTGAGGCCCTGGCACAGGTTCCCCAGGGAGGCTGTGGATGGCTGAACCCTGGCAGTGTTCCAGGCCAGGTTAGATAAGGCCTTGAGCAAGCTGGTTTTGTGGGAGGTGTCCGTGCCCATGGAAGGGGAGTTTCCAACCTTAACGTGCTAAGATTCTATGATTTGTGGATCTGCAGACTTTCCTTTTTGATTCCTTAGGACTGTCCAGAGGACAGTTAGAATGGGAAAAGGAATAGATGGGCTCACTTCTTCAGTGCAAGAGTGTCCTGGTTTGAAAGAGAGGTGTCTGCCAAGGAAGACAGGAACCTCCCCTGCAATGGAAAATGTGATCCTCCCTTCCCTCTGAATTACTATAACTTTGAAATTAAGGGCCTTTCAGGCAAAAATATGGGAAAAGGAATGACAGTATGTACTAGTATGTATCTGGATAACAAGGGAAACAAACAACAATGGCAGCAGCAACAAACAAAATCAGAAACCCAGTTATAGCCTTCTCTGGGCTGTTGAGCACTTTTACCTTTGGTGCAGTTACAGTCACAGCTGGCAGCGGTGCTGGTGGCTTCTGGCAGGGCCGGTGTGATGAATCCCTCACGGCAAAATCAGCTGCAAGCAGGAACCTTGGAAGCAGCAAGCTGGAGTAGCATATGAAATCAGAAACTCTTACACTGTAGCAGGAGCCATGGGGTGGCCAGTTGTCAGGTTCCAGCATAGCAGCAAGCCCTGAAGCAGCAGCAGATAGCAATGGGGCTGGGCAGGGAATCACTCCCCTGGGTGGCTCACCAGCCATGGTTGATCCCAGGCGTGGGATGTGCAGAGAGCAGCAGCCCCCAGCAGCAAACGGGGTGTTCCCAGTCCCGGGTCTTGGAGCAGCACACACTGGCTTTGGGCTCCCGAGCAGCGGAGAAGCAGAGAAGCAAGCCGGTAAACCCAGTCACGGTGCTGAAGGAGAAGAAACAAAAAGAAACAGGCAAAACCCAAGAGACAACAGTATCTCTGGTCAGAGACACCATGTTGAATGGCTCTTGTGCCGAAGCTCCCACCCAGAAGGACACAACCACCCCTCGCCCCTCCAACTCCTGCAGGAAGTCCCAGGCTGGCTCTCAGCCATCATGATGCACCTCTAGGTGGGGGGGTGACCTCCCCAAGACATAAAACAAAATAACCAAAATGGTATGGGATAAAAACCAAAACTATAACCAAAACCAAAACAAAAACAATAACAAAAAAAAATCCCAAAAATTGAAACCAACCAACCAAACACACCAACAAACAAACAAAACCAAGGAAAAAAAAAAACCCAAAGGAAAACAAAACAAAACACCCCACACCTATGACAAATAGTAAGGACAAATTTCCAGTGTAAAGGAGAAAATTATCTGTTTCTGATGGCAACACTCTCTGTAGAGCTGTTTGTATGCACTTTGACTGAGGTCAGAGTGTGATTTGAAGTCTATTTAGTATGTATTTTGAATATGAAGTTATTCTCCAAATGCAGATTCAGATCAGTATTAAGCACACTTGGAGTATTCCACTAAAAACTCTTACAGCATCACTTTTAGAGGCTGTTATTTGCTGTGAAAAAATTACAATTCTGGGCTGCTCCTTGTGCTTTAGGAATATAAACAATATTTCTGTTTAATGCCCAGTAAAAAGTTGAATGACATTTTACAAACAAAGGCATGAGCATTGTGTAAGTCTTTCCTGTGTTAATTATAGCCCATACCTTGTCAGTCTCATCTGCAAGTGAGACTAATTGTCTGCCATATAAAGAGATGTGCCTATTGATTTTGCAAAGGCTGAAACAGGCTAAACTGTACTCTCTAATGGCATAAAGAGCATTGCCTGCCTATATTGATTGCTTACTCTCAGAGCAATAGCAAATTGCTACTGTGGAAGCATAATGATGCTGAACATTTGTTGCACAGATGATAGGGTAATGTTTAAATGCTGTGTGTTCTGTTCTTTGTGGATTTGCCAACAACATCCTTAATCATTCCTCTTCAAAATACCATGAATCCTGAAGCAGATGCTCACCTAATGATACAATATCATTTATAGACCATAGGATTTCATAAATTCAGAATGAATTAAATGAGCTATTTTTTTTCATCATCAAGTAGACTGGATGCCAATTTTGCATAATATTTAGCAAGACTTGGGTAGGAGCTAAATAAATTAGCTACAGCAAGTTTCTTTCATCTCTTTGTGTGTACTACTTGGCGTTTAGTCTACCAAAAGCAAAATAATTACTTGAGGGATAATTAATTACATACCATGAAAAAGATAGGCTGAATCTGCTTCTTGCATCCTTCTAAGAGGAAGTTTTATAACATTTTTGTTTTTCATTTACCTGATGTTGGTATTATGGTCTAATTAACTGAGGTTTGGAAATATGGATAAATAGCATGAATTTTATTTAGCTGGGTGTTAATTCTTAATATTCGAGTTACACAAATTCATTTGTACTGAACATACAATTAAATAAGAACTATAGATTTTTCTAGTGCTATTGCAGAATCACAGAATGGCTGGGGTTGGAAGGGACCTGTGAATAGGGTCACCTTGAGAAGGTTGCAAAGTTCACATCCAGGCAGGTTTGGAATATCTCCAGTCAAGGAGACTCCACAACCTCACTGGACAGCTGGTTTCCAGTGCTCTGTCACCCTCAGAGTAAAGAAGTGTTCCTTATATTTAGATGGAACTGTTAGTGTTTCAGTGCTCATTGCCCCTTTTCTTGATGTTTGGCACCATTGGAGAATCTGGCTCCTCTTGACACCAGCCTTTAGGATTTCTGTATGCACTGATAAGAACCCCTCCCAGGTGTCTCTTCTCCAGGCTGAACAGGCTCATCTCCTGCAGTCTGTCCTCATAAGAGGGATGCTCCAGACCCCTCATCTTCTGCACAGCTTCCACTCAACCCTCTCCAGTATGTCCTTGTCTTTCTCGTCCTGAGGAGTATGCATCACTCCAGAAATACATTAAATTTCATGCCAGATTTTTTTTTTCTTGAAACACAATCCTAAAGAGTAAGATATGGATTTGTTAAAAAAAAAAAAAAAATCCACCCCATTTTGAAGAAGGAAATTATTTGGAAAGTACATCAGTATATAGATTGAAAGAAACAACAAAAATTTCATTTAGTTTTCCAGAGCAATGCCAAATATTAATCTTTTCTACTTTTTTTTTTTTCTCTTTTTCTGTGACAAACATATATCCTTCAAAACCAAAAGCAAATGTAAAGCCATGCCCAACATGGTGTTATAAAGCATGAGTTTTCAAGGTGGATTACTTAAAAATGCAGCAAGGAAGCTATCTGGATTCTTAATATTCCCTGGACAGCAAAAAGATTCTTCATTTCATTGGAGAGTCATGTGTAAAGGCTTTTAAAAAGTGGGAGAGGGAAAGGGGATAACAAGACTGACAAAGTATTGTGCAGAGAACAATGGAAAGATGTCCCATCACTGTTTGAATTCCAGGTGCCTGCACAGTATGGTTGATTTATATGAGTCTTTAAGAATGATGCCCCCTCATGACATAAAACAAGGAATCACAAGTGTCCATTCTAATGTGTTTACAGTGCTTCCCAAATTAATAGAGGACAGAGTCTGATTTTCTGAGCAATCCAGTGATACAACACTTTTGTATTCTGAGCATCTGCTATAAAATACTTATGTTCTAAATATCCAGCCATTTCAAATGGTCATGCCAATGGACTGATAATTCCTGACCTTAATCTGTGCTTCACATTTGTTCAAGAAAATCAATACTATTTTTCCTATTATGGGATACACATATTAATCATAGGATTAATACCAATTAAAACAATCCTAAGGAAAAACAGCTCATGATAAAAAAATCATTTGAAAATAACAGATCATTATTATGTAGAGGGCTTTTTAAATCCAGAAACAGTATGCAGGCTGCATTGTATAACATTACAGGTTAAAAAAAAAGTAAAAAGTCATACTGGTTCTTGCTGTCTTCTTAATGCTCATCCTTGCAAACCTGAACATTGTTTCACAAGGAATTCATACAGTGGTGGCTTAAGGTTTTGGGTTGATTCTTTTGAGGGTTTATTTTTGTGTCTCTGTTGTGATTTAGTTTAGTTTGTTTCTGGTAGGGATAGAATACTACTGGCTTATCAAAATAGGAGATGAAGCTGGATTCTGTACAGAGTAAGAGATTACAGTGAAAGATGGTATGAAAGTCTACAACTTAGGAAGTTAGGAAATCACAGATCCTTTTGATGCTTTGATAAATTCAGTTAGATGTTTAGAATGTATTTATTATAATAGAATACTATGATAGCATATTATATATTAGTATGCATTTTTTATAATTGATATTTTATTCTTATGTATCATGGTATATATTGTATTTACAAAAGCACACAGTGACAGGACAAGGGACAATGCTTCAAACTAAAAGAGGTCATGGTAGGACATGGAGAAATGGCTTCGAACTGAAAGAGGGCACATTTACATTAGATAGTAGGAAAAAATCCTTTACTGGGAGGATGGTGAGGAACTGGCACAAGTTGGCCAGAGAAGCTGTAGATGTCCCCTCCCTGGAAGTGTTCTAGGCCACGCTGGTCTGAGCCATCTGGTCTATTGGGAAGTATCCCCACCCATGACAGAGGGTTGGAACTTTGAGGTTCCTTCCAACCCAGGCAATTCTATGACTCTGTGGTATGTTTAGTTAATTCATGAAGTCAACAAATCATGAGACAGTATTATCTTATTTTTCTACTTCCATGCAAAGCATCCTTCTACCACTATCACAATGCACACTTTTTCTTTGAACTCACTAGCAATCCTTGTTGATTTAGTTTGCTCATCCCACCTGCATTGGCTCACACCTGCTTCAGAAGTATTTCAGTAAGGAAAACCTTACTGAAAAAAAACCTTGTGGCCTCTCCACAACCTTGCACTGAGTAGTGTGGCAGTGTAAAGGAAAAAGATTTACAGTTTATGCTGCTTCTTGCACTTTCATATAGCAACTCTATCTAAAGCATGGGTGCTCTTAAACAAACGACAGGTTTTGTTTTATTTTTAAGTCAATGGAAGATACAAGGGAGTTGTGATTGAATTTTATTTTCATTATGAAGAAGGAAGTCAGGCCAAATAAAATGTAAATTGACAAGAAGAACACCAAAACCTTTGCAACACTTGGATCTCTTTGTAGTAAATTCAACAACCAAATCCAGTTAAAAATTTCAATTTACTCTCCTTTAGTTTTGGTCACATATATATATCTATGTATATGTTTTGAAAAATTAATAACCTGTGTCAGAATGATTATTTCAGGTATAGGTCTGGTCATATAAACAATGCTACAAATACTCTTTTCAGACATAAATTTCACCTTTTGATGCAAGCTCTACCAAGGCTTTTTAAAAGCCAGTGTTTTTATAAAAATTCAGGTTTAAAATATTTTTTAAGTCTCATCTATACACAGGATGAATTTCACCCTTTAAGTTAAAAAACTTGCTCTGTTCTCTCTCACTTTTTAAAGTATGAGTACTCATGAGTACTTGAAAATTAGACATTAAGCTGCTTTGGCATGAAACAAGTTGATATACCTAACAGTTTTTAAATTTGATTTTTAAGTTTTTGATGTTTTTAACAAAGTCTTCTTCCTTCAAAAAAAATCACCTTAGCAGATGTTTTAAAAATTGGTTTCTAAGCCATTTTCCTAAATTGCTTTGTTGCTCAGTTCCTAGTTAGTTCAGCATTGTCTGAAACCTTGAGATTAAATTTATTTTACACATTAGAAGTTAAACTTGACAAAAAAAATCCTGCAGCTCTATTCCAACTTTCTGTTAAATTAAGGTATTTCACCTTATATTTATTACCTTTTCTTTCCTTCTTGTATTTTTGTTTTCATTCAAATATGTCTTTAACCAAAAAAGTAATTATCTTTCAATCTCCACAGTTATTTGGTTATTTTTCATTCTCATAAATTTGTTTTTTTTTGCTTTAGATTTTCCTCACCACAAAAAGGCTGTAAATCAAATTAAAGAAATCATACCACTCTAGTGCTTTTAAATATACAGTTTAAAACCTGAATCTCAAAGAAAACAAAAATATAGGAAAAGTATAGATGCCAAATTAACTTTGGGTTTCCTTCAGCTGTTAAGGCTGACAATTAGAAAATATGTTATTGTTTCCCAATATGCATTAAATGACACCTCCAGGCAGGCATTGTCTCTCCTGTCACAGAGATCAGGTAGAAATTTTGTCATAAAAAAAGATATTAATCTTCAAAGAAAACATACACAAATGGCATTACCACATGGAGAGCAAGAAAAATTTTCCCAATTTTTTCCCATGACCTCAGTTTTGTACTGAAAAATAATATTTAAAAAATTAATTGTCACGAGGCAATTTTTTCTGTTTAATTATCTTGAAAAAAGGATCAAAGAAATTAGAATGCTGTTGGTAATTAATCATTGTAAATCAGCATTGCCTCATGGAAGTTTAAAAATTATGCTTTTTTCTTATATGAGGATTTAGGTCAGCAGATGCAATACTTCTGAACATATGAATAATCCCTCATTTAATATTCCAGAGAGTTTATTCTTCATCATGAAATTCTTCTTCATCTTGGGTCCATAGACAGAGTATTTTGGACATCTTAAAAATGAATAGGTTTATTGTGAATACCTTCAACTCAGTTACCATGAAAACCAAAACTACTGCCCTCTCTACAAGGTATTTGAGTTTCAGACAAAGCAGGAAGGTATTTATGAAATATTAGCCTCCAGTTAAGGTGAAATAAATTAATTATTCTTGTGGTGGGGTGAAGAGGGATGATAATCACACTGATCTGCAGGGTGCTGACCTGAGACCTTTTCCTTTGTAATTTCTGACTCCCTACAAGTTGATAAAAAAATGTTTAATTCATTGCTAGAGAGTGAAGGTTTACCCATGCTGGGTACATGTGAGACCATCAGTAATTCTGTCTGTATTCTCAGGAGTTCCTAAAATGTATTGATTAATGTCATGTAGCAGGGTGGGAAGAGTTTTTGAAGAACAAAGCCTATCCCATTAATTGATATTTTATGGCATGTCTTCTATATTATTACTGGTCAATTATTATATCCTTTTTTTTTCTGCATTTTGAGAGGCTGGTGGGGAGGAAGAGAGACAAAATTATTACCCAGATGGATATTTCTATTGGGAGTGACAGCTATTTTAAAGTCTTTTTTAAAAATTAAAAATGTGTTATTTATTCATGATGATTCCCTTGAAAAATGAGATTAAAGATTATTCAGTCACTCTTTAGAACTTTTTCATTATCCCAGAATGTCCCAATTTTTCTTTCATGAGGACCTAATTAATATGTTTACTCTGGGGTTAATTAAATCAGTTAAATTATTTGAAATAAACTTCTGAGAAGAGATTAATGGTTATTTTAGGACTTACAAAGAGCAATTTTCTTTATTACCTGCCTAAGTTGCCATTGCTCTTATTCGAGATATTATAGTGGTGCTATAGTCACATATAAAAACCCAAATGCAATTAATAATTTATTATATTTTTACATTCTATTTAAATATACTAATGGAATGCAACTCCAGAATAGTTCACATAAGATCACACTTACAATCATTTGATTTAATCACTATATTTGGGGGCTGAGGGTGGAGTACTTGCTATTTTAAATCAGGAAAAGAGCCATGATAGTGTTGGTGGGTATGAGAATGAGCCTGATCTTTTTTTTTGCAAGGAAGTTAGAACTATTTATCATCAAAACAATGTTCATGCAACCTATATTCAGTGCACTGGAAGAATACTATACTATGAGCTGGGATGAAAGTATAAAAACTACTTGAGGTTTGAAAATATTATCTTTAAGACAACTTTTAAATAATAAATATAATAATAATAAATGCCTCAGAAATATTGAACAGTACTTTTTTCAGACTGCTTGACTAGTGAACCTGGAGGAAAAGACTTTCATATCCTCACAAAAGGATCAGCTTTAAAAATTAGCAATATAATGTTATTTACACTTAATTTATCAACTTGAACAAAATAGATATTAGTGACATTAGGAACTTTAAAATAGTTTCTCATTTGATTAGATCTATTTGGCTGTGATTTGGAACTTCTACAGAAACTAGAAGACACTTATATTTCCAGCCTGAAGGGGAAAAGAAACTGCATACAAACATGCATGCAGTTCTATCATTTCTAGATCATTCTCCAGGCAACAGACCTGTTCCAGAAGCAATAAATAATTCTCAAATTTGTCTTTCTTGAATAGCCAAACTTAGGAATTATTTGAACATTTTACTAGTAAGTTGGAAATATGCTTTGAGGAGAAAAAATTTGTTCTTGAGTGACTGTTAGATAAACAAGAAAAGCCAAGAAAACCTTAGGGCAAGCAGAAGGTGTTCCTAATTTAAAATATCAGGTGTGTTTAAGCATTAAATGACACAACATTTGACCATTGCATTAATATGTACTATGAGAAAGGGGATGAGGTGGGAAACAACCACCTGTATATACTGTTGATTTTCCTTACTTTTATTATTTTATTAAATTATTATTTTCAACTATCTCCTGATGATGCATTATTTTTCCTAATGAACACTAAGTGTCATTCCAAAATGACATTTGCCTTTGATTAGGATGGGATGGCTATTGTTTTGCCACTACAATATTGAATGGAAAATTTTCTCTCCAAAACCATTACCAAAACCCTAGATATGTATTGCTCCTCCTAACTTACCTATAAATTTTTCCTATCAGTTGAATTTTCTTTGATGTTTTCATAGCAACCCACACAAAATAGAATCCAGTGTTACAAATGCCCAACAAAAATCAACAAGGAAAAAAATTAATACATAAAATGCTCTAGTAAATATCATGAGCTTTGTCATTACATTTTTAAAATACTCTAAGAAATGGAATTGAAACAAATCCAGTTTGTATTTTATGTTTAAATAAAAAAAATATCTTGTACAATATCTTCAATATAACACTTCCATAAAAATGAACTTCATCTGGAAATACAAAGCACATTAAAAACAGCAGTAAGTTCATTATTAACAGCATAATAACTTGGTGCTGCAAATTAATTTCCTAGAGAATTGTGAGAATACTTCAAACACCATAGTCACCATAATGCATGTTAAGAATGATCAACACCTTTCAGAACTGTACTGAATGATACAGAAATCACCTATGAACTGTAAATTGTGATTTGACTTGAAATCCAATGTCATTACAATTTCACTCTTTCTAGAATATACTAATAATTTGTTAAGTTTATTTCAAACTAAATTTAAAGAATAAGCAGATTTCCTCCCCTGTCTATCTTTGAGTGCCATTTTATAGAAACAAAGAAGTGCAATTTTTAAAAACTGGAAAAAGGGAAGAAATGAAAAATATTGCACAACACAGTCACAGACGTATGCTAGAAGAAATAAGCCTATTTTTGAATTTCTCTCAGAAGAGAAAGAAGAATCCAAAGTGCAGTTTCCTTGCATTGTATCTTAATCCCAATTCAATATTGTTGTGGTATGTTAGTTTAATTGTCAATAGGCTGTTCTGTATCCCCCTATTTCCCCTGAGTTAATGGTTTGTCCTTGAAGTTGTACCTTCCCCCTGAGCTGTCTGTCTCACCTAACCTTGCCCATATTTCCAGAACATTTCCTGTCAATCCTTGTTATCCCAACCCCCTGCCTGAAACTCCTCCCTGGAAAGTACCTAAAACTCTAAGCTCTGTTAGTCCACATGAGCTTTTCTCCTCCCATTGCTTCCCTTATTGGTGGACATGATTTTAAGCCCCTCCTTGTGTTCCTCCCCTCTTCTTTCCTCCTCAGGTTTTCTGGTGACTTTTGCACCCTGAGAGTTTATGATGGAGTTCGAAAGAGAGCCGGAGTCTGTGCAGTTGTTCTGCAGAATTGCTCATTATTTTCTTATCTTAAAAGTTCTCTCAGTCCAGTGTGATGTTCCCAGGAAGGCAGAAAAGCAGAATCTGACCCTCCTAAAATGGCACCTGAACTTTTATAATCTAAATTACATTAACAATGTTTTCCTCTAAGTACCAATAACTGTGACCCAGGTCAGACAGTGAAATCTCACCATAACCCAATCAAGAAAAGGACACCACCCCTTCAAAGAGGAAGAAGCAGGAAAAGGACAATAGATATACCCAAATTCCTCCATCTTTGCCCCATTCTATCTATATAGTAAAATCTAAAAATTCTATTTTTTCACCCTGTGAGCCAACAAAAATCACACCAATCAAACCCATGTGGACTTCTTTTCCTCTTTCAAGTGTGGCAGTGTTTTCCAGGGAGTTAAATCAAAAGAATAGGGATTTTTGGCTCTTTTGGCTCTGTCCCAAGATCCTCGAGGTCTCGAACCTCCTGGGACCCCCAAAGGGGTAACCTGGTTTCCCACATTTCCTCACTGGTTAATGAATTGTACCCTCCCCTGAGAACTCCTCTGTTTATAAGCCTCTGTGCACCCACGTGTGGTGCTTTTCTGTTCCTGACCCTTTCAGAGAATAAGCCCTTTGGAAATCACACAGAAGACCTCCCTCTCATTCCCTGTCTCCAACCTGCCCCACTTGAGATCATAGTGCTGGGATGGTGGAGAGCTGGCACAGCGTCACAATATGTTAAACAAAGTGTCATGTAGTCACCTTATTTCTAACCTTTGCAGTTAGTGACTTTGTTATCAAACACTTCCCAAACTGAAGAAAGTTTATTTTCTTCTAGTTTTGGGTTTTTTTCTATGGTAGGTTGCTTTGGTATTTTTAATTTAAGATGATGTACACAAGAAGTATTTCTATCGTTACCAGTATATACAGTTTATTTCAATTTATTTTTTTCAGTAAGTTCATCTCTCACCTGTAAAGCTACCATTGACTGCCCTCACTTTAAACTTTTCTATGCAAATCTAAATTTATTTTCACCTTCATCATTGTGAATTAAATTTCATCAAAACACTGAAATATGAAACTGATCACATGCTGCAGACCAGTAGTATGAAAAATGAGTCTTTTTTACATAAGAAGGTATTTGTCACTGTGAATTCATGTTTCATAGTCTTGTCATAAAACCAATATGCAATCTTTTCTATACGTTGTTGTATATTCCAGATTTCTTTATTTTTCTTTCTTAAAGAACATCTACTGCCTGACACTTGAGTTACATAGCATGAAAAAAATTAACAGCTAATTTTCATTTTCCAGAAAAGACACTTTAAGACATATTTTCAAAAAACAGATCTATAGATAACATCTATATATAGCATGGAAGTTCTAAATCATAATATGATAAAGGTAACAATTACTTCTGTGAAAACTATATGTGAAACAATTTCAGCAGCAATGAATATGGTAAAACTTTTAATATTGCTTCCATTATATCTATAAAATCAGCTCTCAACAAAAGACCCAAAAATTATATTGTCAGATATTTCATTTTTTAAATATATTTGATTTTAAAAGGTGCACTTAAAGTCGTATTATTGCCTCTCCATTATAAATGAGTGATAATTGATTTCTCACTGCAATCACTTTGTTTATATTCACCCCTATTTTTCGGCAACAAGCCATTCTGTCCTTTCAATAAAAATGTCAAAAAAGATTGCCCTGTTTTCTGCTTAGTTCCCATGCAAAACTTCTGAATAACAAAAGAGAAAAAGAAAACAGAAAAAGAAAAAAAAAAGGAGATGTCAAATGTTCCTTAGATGCTACACCAAGCACAACTTTTCAGAAGCAAACATCTGCAGGAAATGAAAAAGAGAAACAGTGATGGATTACATGATTAATATTATTTGCATTTATCAGTCTCTGTTCTGCTCTTCCCATCTGCAAGTATTTAAAAAATCAGCATCTCAGATACAGAAATATAGCCCTATATTTTCTGCCTGCATTTATCATCAGGGGTTGCACTAGATAATCTCTAAGGTCTCTTCCAACTCTAACTACTCTCCGTGATCTCCCCCCTAAATCCAAAGAAATATGAAAAACTCAGTTGCATGTACACTAAAATCTACTACTACAGAGCCCATGTTTTGCCAAAACTACTCAATAGTTGCACTACCTGCCAGTTGTGCAGTCACAGAGGGATGCACTGGAGTTAGGCACTCCCTTCCTCATTCATACATGACCATTGTGGTAATCAATGCCATTTCTAGTTATGTTTTCTCAGTCTGCATGGTACTTCTTCTACCAACAGACTTACAGGATTCG
This sequence comes from Alaudala cheleensis, assembly GCA_013398995.1. NCBI lineage: Eukaryota > Metazoa > Chordata > Aves > Passeriformes > Alaudidae > Alaudala > Alaudala cheleensis. The sequence goes on from VWYE01018869.1 coordinate 32,228, forward strand.
GTGAAATTTGCATAAGAGAAAGGGAGATTTTTACTGCCTTTCACAATAAGTTGATCCTGCTCAATGAAAATAGCATTTTGGAGAGAATGAAGGATGTGGCAGGTGAAAGAGATTTGCACTAGTGAGCTGGAAAACTGTAGCTCCTCTTAGGATAGGAAGATTTTTGAAAGGAACAGAGGAGGAGATCCACAATGAGGAATTTGGAACTACAGAAATAAAAGCTTCACATGAACTAAAGGAAATGGAGAAGACCAGCTCTCAGAGGCACTGGTGAAAGGCTCTCAGAAGGTCTCAGAGGCTCTCAGAGGTTAGTGAAACCAAGTTTGGAAAACAGGGTTTTTCTGCAAGGAATGAAGAGGATGAGAAGCTTGTATAAACCTCTTTTTAATTTATTTTCTGATCTAGTCAGAATCAACTGACCCAGTTTTGTACTTCATCTCTTTTATCTCTAAAAATATTATAGCCAGCATTCCACAAAAACTTGTTTTCTTTGAAGTTAAAAGCTCTTTGGTCTTAAGGTGACTCATTATAAGATGATGATCACAGAATCTCAGAATGAGTCAGGTTTGGAAGGGACCACAGTGGGTCACCTGGTCCAACCTGTTTGTTCAAATAGGGACATCCCAGAGCACATGGACCAGGTGTTGGGATTGTCCTGGTTGCAGGGAGGGAGCAGAGAGGGTGGGCATGGCCAGGTTGCTATTCTTTACCACCCACATCATCTTGGGGAGAACAGTTTTGGGGGGAAGAAAAGGTGAATTTACCATTTAAACTCTTTGTGCTCTTCTGGTCTATATCCATGACTAGAAAAAGCTGCTGTGTATCTACAAATTTTAGTGCTACATTAATGGTATTTTTACATCTGATATCTCACCATCTGTTAGAGATATTATACAGGTATTAGACCAGATTTTCAGGATTATATCAGCATATGGCTATTAATTTCCTCTCAGCTGTACAACTGAGGAGCTGTCATGTCTTTCCTTAATAAGACACATGGAATCCCAATTTTCTTTGTGGTTTAAAGTACTATATGAAAAAAATAGATTTTTGCTTTAATCTTGTCTAAAATATGTGTTCCAGTTTGGGAGATGTTTTTGATTTATGGTTTTCTCCCTTGAAGGGGGAAAATATTCAGAGAGGAAGAAAATAAAGACTAGATAATGCCTACTGTGTGTGTACATGTTTTTGTACATATCCTCACGTGCATATGCACACTTTTAAGAAAATGTAGATGCTTATTCAAATGCTGGGTTCTGTAACTTAAATCACATACAATACAATGCAGCTTGGTGCAAAATTGTGGGCAAGCAAAGTAATCTGAATAGTTTTTTGAAACATTTTCCAAAGAGTCATGCATACACACCCAGAATATTAATAAACACAACTGAAACACCCGAGTCTAACATTTATGTCATTTAAACACTGGAGAATATGAAATTAAAAATGCATCATTTTTTTCAGCTGTGATAGTTTGGAATTTTCTCGAGTTTTCAACTGAGTGAAAGTCAAGTGAGGCCATGTAGGAATTTGCCTCTGGACATGCTAAAATGCCAAAAGCAATTCAATTGTGATTCAAAACATTGGATAGCTATTCAGGTTTTAAATCTGAAGCAATGGAAATAATATTTTAACAGAGGTCCTAATTTTTTTTTCAGTTACTTTTCAAGACACTTTTGCTACCAGAAAAATTCCCAATGTTAATACAAACAGTAAATACATTCAAATAAAATAAATAGTTGCACTTGACACAATTCCAGAGAAAGACCAACTTCAGTAATATACCTATAAATTCAGTGTGGAAGATACAAACAGATGTACAAAGACCAAAACATTCCAATCATTCAATCAAACATTCTAAATCAGTGAATTATTAATCAGTTATTGACAAAAACTAGATTGTGCCATCCCTTTGTACCTCTGAGTTCAATTAAATTGACTGCTTGTAGATGCATTGTTTTACAGCTAGGTAACATTTAACACCACAGGAAAAAATCACTTTAGTAATGTTGTGAGCAGTAATTCTTTTTGATTTCTTTTACTAATTCTGAAGTACACATAACATGAAGTGGTATTTGTATAAAAAGTGCATATCCCATATGGGAGTTCTAAATCATAATATGATAAAGGTAACAATTACTTCTGTGAAAACTATATGTGAAACAATTTCAGCAGGAATAAATATGGTAAAACTCCTAATATTTCTCCTATTATATCTATAAAATCAGCTCTCAACAAAAGACCCAAAAATTATATTGTCAGATATTTCATTTTCTTAAATATATTTGATTTTAAAAGGTGCACTTAAAGTAGTATTATTGCACTTAAAGTAGTGTTATTAGTATTATTAGTACTGTTTAAGTATAATTCTTCTATCTTCCTTGTGTTGATTACCACATCTTTAGATATTTTGGACTAAAATAAATGTCAAATAATATTTGTCTGTTAAAAGTTTCTGGGGTTCTTGTCCTTCTAAAAGATGGGCAGAATAGAAAGAAGAAAAGGACACTGGGAATGTTGATAAAGTAAGGTGGGGCTGCCTGTTGAGGACAGTTCTCAGAAAGGAGTCTCTGCACTCCTTTCACACAAAACTTACCTTCTGCAACTTTCAACCCCTTGGTAACACAATAGATGGAAGACCCTGAAAGTTGCCTGAAAAAGCCAGACTTACTGAACTCTATACCAGAAAATGATATGTCCTTAAATTAAATTAAATGCTTCTAAAAATACCTACCTCTTCATATGTGTTCATGAGTGTAGAAAATGAGAAGAGTTCTACAAAACTTTTGAAGCCAATTTGTAATTTGGGTTTTTGACCATTTGTCTGCTAGTAATTTAATGCTAACTTTTCCTAGTATTTAAATCAGGACTCCAGCCCTATACATATATGATGTCCAACTTTATTTAATACCTCATTATTCATGTATTAGTTTTCTGCTTTCCAAACACCTAGAGAAAGCATGCAATAAAAAACCTGTGGTACCAACATTGCAGCTGAACTACCATAGTCTAGCTCTGTAATATATCACAGCTTTGCAAGATGATTGAAGTCCTACTGACTTCCATATAGCTGGGATTTCATTCCATGTTTTTCATAATCAAGTGACAAGGTGGTCAAGTTGCAGTTTGACTGTTTTAGGCAGATCTGGGCTATGTATTGATATACCAGAGGGGGGGGGAAATACACTTAATCTTCTAATTTTCAGTTATTTTAAATTAATACAAGTATTGCAACTGTGTTTACCAGCTAAGTTCACAAAAAGGGAAGACAGGAGAATATATTGTGCCTTGATGTTATGACTATTAGGTCGTAATTTCATATCCCATTATAAGTTTTCCATAAAAATGCAGGTTTCAGATATGTTTCCTCACTATTTCTCCCTAGTTTTCTTGGGTAGTTAAAAAGCTGGATTACAGAGAAATTAAGGACCCTGAAAAGTCTTTATTGTGAGTCTTACAACTTTTGCAGAATTCCTAACTCTTGTGAATATCAACTAATTGTAACTCACTGATATTTCATTTTCCTATAATGATTTACTGAATCTAGATATGAGTCATGTCCTGAGTTAATAAAACATCAATATACCTGAGACCATGATTTATGACACACTTCCCTAATTACTTTCCTTGCAATTTTGAGGTATATAACATGTTTTCTGTATCATATGAAAGTGTGGAAAATGAATATTTTAATTTTTAATTATTCTTGTCTATACTTTTTCAACCTCCTAAAAATATCATTGTTTGTGGAGGGATTGCAGAGGTATTTGAGGGAGAAAATAATCCTGTGATATAATTGTTGTAGAGCTATAAATCAGCTTCTGCCTGTGCACAAATAGCCAAGTAATGGCATTAATGGGATATCCTTAGCCAACAGTTGTTCACTTTGACCCATATGTCCCACTTTGGATTTCACTGGTCCTGTTTATCCCAGTCCCCAAATTCACTTCTCTTCATTCCAGTTTCTTAATTCTGCCTTCTACGAACATACCATTGGTATTATTTTTAAAATTACAGTTTAAGAATTGCAAAGAAATATCATTCTTGGTTCATAGCTTGGCACACAGCCTAATCACCATGAATCACGTTGTCAGGCACACTGGTATTTTTATTAACTCAGGACATGACTCATATCTACATTCAGTAAATCATGAAAAGGAAAATGAAATCTCAGTGAGTTGTGATTAGTTGATATTCAACATAGCTAGGAATTCTGCAAAGGTTCTAAGACCATCAGAATAAAGGCTTTGCAGGAGTCCTGGTTTAAGCCTGTTGTCCTCATCCTTCCCTTCAACATAGCCTATTTCAGGCAGCATCTGCTCCTAGAAGCCTCCTTCTCCTTTTCCCTTCCATGACATCAGCAAATTTACAGTCATTAAGAGGCCAGGAGGGTGTGACCCCATGTTCCCTTTTGACACAAGGTATACAGTGCATTTTGTGGAATGCCACATTTTTTTCCTGGAACTACTGACCCATGACTTTTTCATTCAAATTGGAAAATAAAAAAAGAAAGTAGCAAAAAGCCCCACCTGCCATATACTACTTATGCCTGACTACTGAGAGAAGGTTTGAGGCTAATTTTCCCACATGTATTTATTTCTAAATCAGAGCCTCTCAATGCTGTGAAAATGTATGTACCATAACACTCTAAATGTCTTACAGTAACAGTGATGACAGCTTAAAAGAAGATATAAAAAGGGAAGTAAAAATGATTTAAGGCTCCAAGTATGTCTCTGTATATGTGAATGAACCTATTACCATAGTTAATTGAACCCATACTGATAAACTGAAGAACATTCAAATTCAGGTGCAAGAAGACAGTAAAGAGAAAACACCAGGGGCTTTACCTACCACACTCAACCTAAAAAAGTTTCTTTCTGAAACAAATGCTCTAAATTTCCAAAGCTTCCTGTGATTCTCATGTTCCTGCAGTGTCATAGATGGATCTTCACAGTAGCCAGCTGTACAGTAGCTGTGATACTGCTTTAGAAGGACTGACATGAATACTCTGATAAGTCCCAAATACATGCTGATTTTTCTCAAAAATGGAAATATGTTGCTATCAATTAAAACACAACTTCTCTTTGCAGATGGGAATCTGAATGTGTGTTCAAGAAGAAAGATTTGAAGTATTTTTCACAGTCCCCTGAAATACACAAACTATTTTAAAATTGTTTTGTTGGTTTATTTTTTGGGAGATTCATATATCCCTGTTGGCATCATAAGTTGTAAAATGCATAAAGAAAATTTAGTTCTGGGTTGGTTTTGCACAGCCTGGTTTTTGATAGTGGGGGGCATTCACAGAAATGGCTTCTGTGAGAAGCTGCTGGAAGCTTCAACCATGTCCAGCAGAGCCAATCCCCGATGGCTCTGAAAATGGATATGCTGCTGGGCAAAACTGGGCCAATAAAAGAGGTTGGTAACACCTCTGTGATAACATATTTTAAAAGAAAATAAAAACAAAGTGGGGCACACAGTTTCAATTGCAGCCAGAGAAGAGCTGGAGGTGAGAACACAGGATGGAAACCAACATGGAGACGCCAAGGTCAGTGGAGGAGGAGGGGGAGGATGTGCTCCAGGTGCCAGAGCCAAGATTCCTCTGCAGGCCATGGCAATGTCCATGGTGAAGCAGCTGTGTCCCTGCAGCCCCTGGGGATTCATGGGGGATGCAGAGATCCGACCACAGCCAGTGGGGGAGGTGTTCACACCAGAGTGGGTGGATGTTTGGAGGAGGCTGTGTTCCAGTGGGAGACCCAGAGGAGGGAGAGGGCCCCTGCTCCCAGGCTAGAGCATCCTTGGAGGACTGCACCCTACTGATGAGTGAGCCATGCTGCAGCAGTTTTGGGAGGACTGTCTTCCTGTGAAATTGGAACCATGCTGGAGAAGTTCACAGAAAACTGTCTCCTGTGGATAGGGACCCTACGGTGTAGCAAGGGAAGGAATTCTCTCCCTGAGCAGTGGAAGATGATCTTGGATGATGAACTGACCAAAACCCCTAAGCCCTTTCTCTCTGTGGGATGGGTGAGAAGGAGGGAGGTATTAGGGGAAGGTGTGTTTAAGGTCTTATTTTACTTCTCATTATCCACCTCTGATCTTGTTAGTAATAAATTCACTTTTTACCTCTAAGTTGAGCCTGTTTTGCCCTTGGAGTGTTGTCTCCCAGTTCTTATCTCAACTCATGAACCCTTGGTTAAATTTTCTCTCCTCTGCCCAGGTGTGGCATGGGTGGGTGAGTGATCAGCTATCATGGTTGTCTGGTGTTTGCCAGTGTCAAACCACAACAGCTGCATCATTCAACTGAATTGCATAAAAAAACTATCAGCAAAACAAGATTTTATATCAATATTAGTAAACTGGAGTGCCAACTATTGGCACAACTAAGCAGTGATAGTATTACCTCTGCTATTCTGTGTACAGCATTTGCTTTAGGACTAATACACTCTCAGGAATATTTTTGTCAGATAGTTTATCTTTTTCTGTTATATTTGACACATTGTATAAAGACCATTCTTAAACATATTATGGAAGAATAAGGTTACTGAATTTTATTAATCTGGATATAATCAATCAACGTACAGCCCAACAAAGAGCAATGTGTTTTTGTTCAATATAGTTCCTCCATTTTGTCATATACTTCTTCTTAAGCATAACTTATTATATATGACAAATTTACATATGTCATGTACTTCTCATTCTTAAGCCTGTTTTGATAGAGATGAGAATGTGACCAATCCTTTTAATATCACCAGCTTCTCCTTCATCTAAATATTGTGCTGTTATCTAAGAATTTTGTCCCTTTTTTTGTGCCTGTGCCTTTCCCTGTTCAAAACAATTATGATCTCACACAAACTCATTTGATCCCTTGATTAACCTTCACCATCTGACTACCCTCAAATTCTGTAAAAGGTGAAAGAAAATCAGAATGAAAGGAGCATACTTGGATTGTGGTAGCATTACTAAGTGGAAAGTAACACTTTATCTTTGTATGGCAGAATTCATGTACACTATTCATATGATGATATTTTTTGCACATCATCTTTTTTGAAAGACACATTGAATTCTTCATATGTGTGGCATTAGAAACTGAGAATAGGTATTGCATATCTGATGAATTATATTAATAGGAGGGTGAACAAAGGTCTTCCTCTATAGTTGCAACATGAACACTATTTAAGCAATATATTAATATTCTCTCCATGAAGTTTAATTAGTAAGAAATACAGCCGGAGAATTTTTCATTACAACCAATTGTTATTAATTGTCAACAAGGTTTCTTAATTATTCACTTCGGCTGGAAGCTAATTAATTTCACATTTTATGTGCTGCTTAGCAAAGAAATATGTTTTCACCCACATATACCAAAAGGGAAGAAAAAAATGATTATTTAGAATTAATTTTTAGCTTTCATTGAATATATTTGTTTCAGAAATCACAAAATTTTTACTGGTTATTGAAAATAAATGCTTGAGTGGTGTGTCTAGAGAAGGGGACAAGGTACAGTTCTTGAAATATAATAAACAGTTTATGATATTTTTCATTTATTTATTCATTTATTTTTGTCTTGAAGATAAACTTTTCATATGCAAATCATAAAAGCTTATCTCCTTTCCAACCTTGAAAGAGTTGGTTACTCAAAGAGAAATTGTTTCATGAGGGCCTTTTTTGCTTCATGTTGGATCATGCCAGTCTCTCATTTCACACAGTTGTTATTTACCAAACTTCATGTTTTCCTAATTTCTTTTTCTTTTTACAGAAGGATTTATTCCCGTTAAATTAATAGCTTGTCACTTAGATAAGCTCAAAATTTAGCTAATTGTTTTCAAACTTTAAATTTAAATGTTTGATTTATTTTGTAGGCTTTCCTGTCATGTCTGCATTTTTCTTGAAATGCACTTATCTTAGCAACTTAACTCAGAGAGATTGTGTGTGTGTGTGTGTGTGTGTGTGTGTGTGTGAAACACTTCATGATTTTCAGTTGATTTCTGTTTGGGTGGGGTTTTTGTTTTTGGTTTTGTTTTGTTTTGTTTTTCTTTAAAGCTATTTTGGTGCATTTTATTTAAATTTATTTTGGAGGAAACTTCCTGTATGTGTTCCAGGAAACCTACCAGAATGTGGCCCCCTACATGCCCATACCACCCATTTACCACCCAGGTCCTTCAGGTCGTTCACATTATGAAAGTGTTCAATGTTGCATCTTCCCTTTATATGCAACTATAAAATCCTTACAAACCTCTATTTCTGTGTCGTTCTGACCATACATTTGTTCATCCTTGCTTAAAGCTTTACTTAAAATTCCTAAATAATTGTAATCTACTTGCAACCTGGTTTCAGCACACAACCTTTAACAGACCCTTCCTCATCTTCCAACTCATTCACAGATTTTATTTTCAAAGTATTCTTTGTTGTAGATGTGCACCAGAACGTGTACAGGCAATACCAGAGAGAAGCATTTTATGCCTCTGAGCAGAATGCCATATGGAAATGCTTTCCCACTGAAGGACTCAGCATTTCTCAGGGACACAGTATTCTCATGGCAGTTTTAGGAGGCAGAGAATCTTCTTTATCCTGCGAGGCATCTTCGAGCCAGTGGTGGTTCAAATTCAGGATGCTGATGGCAGTCTTTTTGTGTTACAGCTACTGGTAGTGGCAGCAGCACAAACCTGTTTCATGATCTCAGATTCTGGGCAAGAGGATAACCAAGAAGTTATCATTTTCACTCCAAGGCATACATAGGAGGGTCTTCCAGGAAAGATATTGTGCTCTGTTCCACCTGTTGGAGTGAATCCAGATGAGGGCATTAACATGATTAGAGGGATGGAGCACCTTTCCTTTGAGGAAAGGCTGGGGGATTTTTCAGGTTAGAAAATAAAAAGACTTCAGGGTGACCTAATTGTGGCTTTTCAGTACCTGAAGGGAGCTCACAAGAAAGATGGAGACAGGCTATTTATGTGCGTATGGAGTGACAGGACAAGGGGAAATGGCTTTAAACAGACACAAAAGAGGTTTAGATTAGATATTAGAAGAAAATTCTTTACCATGAGGGTGGTGAGGCACTGGAACAGGTTTCCTTGAAAAGCTGTGGATGCTGCATCCCTGGAAGTGTTCAAGACCAGGCCATGTTTCATAGCAATTTGGGCAACCTGTTCTCATAAAAGAAGTACCTGCCCATGACAGGGGGATAGGAATCTATCTTTGGTCCCTTCCAAACCAGGCCATGCTATGATTTTATGGCTTTGCAACTTCCATCCATGGCTTCTGTTAATAAGTATTACAAAGAATTGCACCAAACTCAAAATCAGTTTTGCCATTCACTGTGGTGACTCCCCCTGGGAAGTCTCCTTAAGAGACTTCTCTTCAGGTCATGGCGAGGAAAGTGTTTCACCCCCATGAGCTTTTTCTATTGTATGTTAATCTGTTGCTCCCCACTGGTTCTTTCCTCACTTCCTGGTTTTCACCTCACCCAATTGGACGGTTTTGGATCCTTTCCCTAATTGGGTGTTTCTCCAATCCCTCTCCCTATTGGACCAAGTTACTAATCCTGCCCACTCCTAACCCTATAAAAACCCCATGTCCTGAGCCCTTGGGGCCTCCAGTCCCCACTTCCCTGAAGAATAAAGAAGCTCTGGATGATTGGAAGCCTGCCTCCTGTTGTCTGTTCCTGCATCATCTGAAGGAGCTGCTGTAGCAGCTACCACAATTGAGCTGTCATCACAGGAGTGCCTGTGCTCCCTGACACTCAAGGTGTCTTTATAAAGACACCTCACTGGGGAAGGTCTTGGCACCCAGAAGAGGCTGCGGCCTGTGACAATTCTCTATGGTGTTTGTAAGTAGTTTCATGTGTTTGACCTTTAGTCAACACACTCATTTCCAGTCAGTGAAGTGTCCATCTTTGATACAGATGTGCTTTGGCAGGGACAGATAGAGGAATAAATATTAAAATAATGAGATCTGAATTTTGGTGAACAGCTATAGATTACGATTCCCAAAAAAGTAGGTACTGGATGGTTAAAAGTGTGTTTCCTGCAGAAAGAAGTGGCAGGAGAAATTTCCTATCTATTCCTTACCTTCCCTGATTGCAAAGTCCAAATGAGCTACACAGTCAACAAGACATGATACCTGAGTCATCTTTGGCACTTCACAAAGTGTTGTATTGTAGCTCAGATCTGTTGAAGAATTGCAGATTCAACATGTGTGTATCATCACATGATCTTAACTGGTTGTCCTGCAGGTGTATCAGTGTGCTATCACTTTATACTTGATGTAGCTAAAGATGACTAATTCTTCTTAGTGATCATATTTCTCCTCTGTCATACCCAACAAGGCTGTGTTGTTTTCTTTGCAGAAATGAAACAAGAAAATTATCATCACCAGATGTGCACCATCACTCATGAGCTGCATCCATGTGAGGGTTTTAGGTCGAAACTGGGCAGAAACACCAATTCTTATAGTGGTTTCACGTTCATCAATTTTGGTTTCTCAAATTTTGTGTAGTGGTTTTAGTGTCTACTAAAATTAGTCATTTTCTGCTGTGAGATAGGATTAGGAGAAAAGCAAAGCAAGCTCAAAACTTAAAAGGTATAAAGACAGGTTTATTAACAAAACTACAAGAAAAAAAAATTAATTATAATCAGAATGAAACCATCAAAACACTTCTCCCCCCTACAACTGTTCACTTTCCCACTGACAAAATAAAGAGACAAAACCTGGGTTTTTCCGTCAGTTTCACCACTTTAAAATAGTCTTTCATCAGTTCTTAGGGAGAGAAGCCTCTTTTGGAAATCTCATGGAGACATCGCCACGAGAAATAGTTCTCTGGTGGCTCCCATGTCACAAATCTGCAGCTGCCCAGAAAACTCTGCAAACTGTGAAGTCGCTCCCATTTTACACAACCTCCCACAGCTGTGCTTATGGGCCATATCACCTTATTAGGGTACAGTTTAAGGATGACTGTTCTAGTATAAAACAGAGGTTCTCTTCACCTATCTCTAAAATCATCCTAATCTCAGGAAACAGAGGTCTTCTTTTCCCCTGGGGGCAGAAGGCTTTCTCTATCTTCCTCTGTTCAAAATTCTCCATTAGATCACAGCTTCATCAGCTCACAGCTATGACTACAACTTTGCATCCCCCCAAAAAGCATTCTGTAAGTCACAGGGGTATTTAGTCCATTCTCCATGGGCTCACAAGAGAAGTCCAGCCCAAACAAGGCAACTCATCTTCCTCCCACCTAGGACTTTTACTCTCTCCACTGACTAGTCGCATGCTACGTCCCTCCACGTCTCACTCTGTCCTTCTCCTCTCACTTGGGGAGAGGTTTAATGTCCTCAGGTTTCATTTGTGAAGTGAAAGAGTTAATATCTTCCCCAGGTTTCTCTGTCTTGGGCTGCAGCTCAGGAAGCTGGATTTCAAAACTGCGCTGATGGAGGGACCTTGGTAGCATCACGCCACGGAGAGGTCAGAGCAGCCCTGAGAACAGCCTGCCAGGATCTCAGCAGCCATCCATCCAGCTTCCTCAGTGGTTATACAACGTGCCAATATCTAAAAAGTGGCCCCTGATAGGGCCCTGTCCTCTCCAAAGGAAACTCCAAGGTCCTTACAGGGAACTGTTTCCTCTTTAACAAAGAACCCTAGCTGTGTTAACCCATAACAATCCATAAGCAAATTCAGCTATTCTTTCCTCATCAAACCCATTGCCATGAGCAGTGCAAAAGCAGTCAAGCTGTAAGCCCAAGCAAGTCCAGGCTGAAGTCTTTGAGCTCTCCCCCATCTTCCCAGGAGTACTGTCGGGGCTGCAAGATCTTGAACTCCTCATTTTCCTTGCTAGAAAAGCCTGACCCTGGAACAGTAAGTGGAAAGCTAGGGGCAAGATCTGCCTCTGCAGCCTCCAGGCTGGTTTGCTCGTGGGAATTCATGGCCTCCAGGAGGGACATCACAGCAGATTCTAGCAGAGAAGTTGATGAGAGGCCCTCGGCAGTTGGGTCGTTCGAGAAGGCAGGGCAGAGGAACAAGATTTCGGCGGCCAGAAGCAGCAGCAAGCGGCCACCAGTGACCCCAAGATGATGAAGGGGACAGATAGAGCTTACACGATAGGGAACAGCACGTATATGGGCACTCCCGTGCCGTCGGGGCCGTCCTTGCCGGGGCGGCCAAGCTCGTCCCCGCCCTGCCTCCTGTCACAGGCGCCCTGTTTGAGGCGCGTTGGGGGCTTGAGCAGCGGTACGGGAGGGCACAGCTGCCGCAGCAGATGGTGCCGTCACCGCCGTCAAAGCCGTGGGTGCTGGGGCACTGGAAGGTGTCCCGCCAGCCGCCTTGCCCGTCCAGCCAGCCGTGGCAACACTCGCCCCTGGCCGTGGTCCCCGCCAGCAGCGCCAGCCCAGCACTGCCAGCAGCAGCCAGCCCAGCGCTGCCGGCAGCAGCCAGCCTCACATGGCGCTGCCGTGGGAGCGGCCGCTCCGTCAGGGCCCTCTCTGCAGTGGGGAAGCGCCGCCCGGCCCCCCGGCGCAGGGAGCTGCCGCTCTGTGGGAACTCTGGCCGCAGGTCCCGCCGCCGCCGCATGCCCGGGGCTGACCCGTGGGGTGTGGAGCCGCTGCCCGGGGCGCACCGGCAGAGCCGGGGCCGCCACTACTCCGCTCTCGCTCTCCGCTGCCTTGCCGCGCTCGCTCGGGCTGCCCAGCGGCGTGGTTATACCTCCGCCGGGGAAGCGTCAGGGATCTCGGGCGTTCCCCAGCACGGGCGGAAAGGCAGAGCCGGCCTGTATGAAAGGGTCAGCCCCAGACACAGGCAGGGGCTGGCCCCAAGGAGCTCTGCGGCCCCTTCCCCTCGTGCTGGTCTTTGATCCCGCTCGCTCCGAGCTCCGGGGTGTGCGCGGGGGTGCCGCCCGCACGTCCCTTCTGTGCCGGCGAACCCCGAGGGTTCCTGGCACCGTGGCTTTCAGCTCCTCCTCGGGAGGCAGCGCGCCGCCTTGCATGGGTATAGGGGACAGCCCGCGCCAGCGGTGTCCAGAGCAGCAAGGTTCACACTAAGCAACTGCCTGGAGGGCTCTCCTGCTCCCTGGCCGAGGTGCTGACAAACTGGAACCTGGCCATGCTGCTGGCTGCTGGCTGAACATCCTACGTGTTCCAGACTGCCCAGCGCTTAGGGACCTTCGTTGCCCTGCTGGGCACCTACGCCGGCAGCGCCCTACTGCACAGCCTGTTATAAATAAAGGGCTTCATTCCAATATGCCATAGCTAATTTATTTATTATGGTCAATAAGGGTGAGCAAACAGCGCTCTGAATGTGTGGGGAGTCACTGCCCCCCAACACACATCCCGCTGTTAGTTTTGCAGACATATTTATACATAACTGATTTAATAAAACATGAATATCGATCTAATATCGATATCCAACTGTGGTGGACAAAAGACCCTCTAACAGCTAAATTTAGAAAGTGTATGTTCATTACAAAGCTGGGCAGCACATGGGATGGCTCCCTAATGTGCACTGCGAAGATCACAGGTAATTACAAAGGCTTTTATTTACAAAAGTGTTGAATGCGCAAAATGCAAATGCATATTCACACCCCTGTCACCTCCGCTTCTCTGCTTCCTATCCTAATTAACAAAAAGGCCATTAAGCATGGGTAGTTTGTTCCCTGAAATGAGTCGGTGGTCTTTTTATGAGGAGTGGTCACCTAAAGGAGGAAGGAAAATGAGTCTTCCTCGCCTAAACTTTCAACCCTTTCAATGCAGATGTGATTGATGAATTCTTGAAAAACTCCTTGGTTCCTGTTTTCCAGGGCTAATTCAATGCTTTCTGGAAACAGGAGGTTTGCAATTGTCTTGTGTTCCTGGGATTTAATTGATTAGTTTCCCTGTTTTCCACTGAAAACAGAGCTACATAAACATGAAGCTGCCAAGCAATGAATTAGTAGATGTGGGATAGTTTATCTCAGATCTGGTTTCTTCTAACCATCCTCTAACTTCAACTGATTTCAGCAAAGCTCATCTATTCATTTCAGCCATATCAGCAAATCTATTGTTAACTACAATTTTAACTTCTTTAAGAATCTTTACTGCTTTAAAATTAGTGTCTCAGATGATTTGTGTGCACTTTTGATATCCAAATTTCTTCCCGGATCCTTCCCCGGATCCTTTACTCCGGACCCTTCCTGGCCAATTCCTTGACCCAGTGGAAGTTGCTACCAGAGTGGTACCTATTCTGTACTATGGTAATAAGTCCTGATTTGGGCTGCCATTTGTATCAGTGGAGGAACAGAGACACGGACTCCATTGGGCATGAGAAGGAAATCACTTTATTGTAGAGATCACCCCCCTTTTATACCTTTAGCCTCCAGACAAAAGAGACAACATCAGACAAACTTGACAGAGAAGGGCACCCATTGGCTAGGTCAGCTGCAGCTTGCTGTCCATGCATCAGAACTATCTCTCATCCCCATACTGTCCATCCTGCAGCTGGGTCTTCTGGTAAACATAAGCCTTAATAGCTTTAACAAATATAACCCCATATCCAACATTTCCTGTTAGCAGTTGGCATCTTGGGCTTTACAAGGTATTTCAGTGAAAACAAGTGTGGAAGAAACTCCATCTAAATTCATTTTGTCTCTGAGAAGCACATAAATATCAGAAGGCCCAGTGATGTTCTGCACAGACAGCTTTACTGTTATACAGAAAGTTATAAATGAATCAAGTTTTGGTCACAAAACCTGAGTCATGACTCCACCTGAAGTAGACTCTGCCAACAATAAGCCAAGGATTGAGACCAGTGCTGTCCCAATTGGTGCCAGTAGCCCTGTTAACAGTCAAGACAATGTGTGCCACAGTTACTCAGATGTAAAATTTCTAAATTCTTCTTTTCATTTTAAAAAAATTAAATTAACTGTACCTAGTTAGTAGCAAATACACATCGAGCACCAAATAAACGAGCACCACTCCAAAAGATTTCTGCATCTCTGCCCCTCCCTTGCAGTTAGCAACAACAACGTCTAAGTGCTCTCAGAGAAAACCTCTGCAACCACCTGTGGATTCATAGCCATTCACCTGGCTTCAGACATACTCTGCTTGAGAAACAGAGATCTAAATATTGGTTTCTCTGTTGGAAATCTTACATGTTTTTGCTTGATGGCTATTAGATGCACAGACAGTTCTCAGCTGATGAAAGGCCCATTTCCCTATTACAACCTCTTTCTGACAAGTTAAATTTTGACAGAGTATTCTGTATTCTTTTGGAGAATTATGTTATTTAGAATTAGCATTCAGAACACCAACAATTTAACTAGGGATTTTATCAGTCTTATCTACTTGCATAGTTATAACAAGCTACCTGAAAACAAATTTGTAGACTGATTGCATTAGGATTTGGACTAAATCTGATTTTTCCCTCTTATTTATCTTACTAAACTTTTACTTCTAAATATTTTCTGAGATTTAAATATCTCAGAGCTTTTAAACAATCTATTTCAATGGCATTTTTTGCCTTTTTAGTGCTTGAAACTCCCGCAGAGTCTGAGGCCAGATTGTCAGACCCTTTGGAGTTTCCTCGGAACTCAAATGGTGACTTGATGAGTGAGAGGCAGCCTTGATCCAACTGTCTAGAAACTAAACTTTAATAATGCAAAACCAACAAACAATAAAGCATACACTGTATTTGGAGCAAACTGGGAAAAGGCAGTAACAAGGGGCCAAAAAACACCAGGCCTGGGTCTGACAGGGGTATTTCTACATTTCAGTGTGGGAGGGGAGTTAAGGTGGGGTCCGAGGGAAGGATCCAAAGGGAAGAACAATATTAAAATCTCTGCACCAAAAACCAAGAACTTTCTAGTAACATTTGCACACTTGAATGTGTGCATAAGCCTCTTGCTTATGGCACTTAGAATGGGCTTTCCCAGGGCTTTGGTCCAGAGTTTTCCTCTTCCCCAGGAAAACCACCTCTACAACTGCTTCTTACACTACTTCTTCAAATGTCTTATGTGTTGCATGTCTAATTACACAGCCAAAACNAACTCAAATGGTGACTTGATGAGTGAGAGGCAGCCTTGATCCAACTGTCTAGAAACTAAACTTTAATAATGCAAAACCAACAAACAATAAAGCATACACTGTATTTGGAGCAAACTGGGAAAAGGCAGTAACAAGGGGCCAAAAGGTGCAAGGCCAAAAAACACCAGGCCTGGGTCTGACAGGGGTATTTCTACATTTCAGTGTGGGAGGGGAGTTAAGGTGGGGTCTGAGGGAAGGATCCAATAGGGAAGAACAACATTAAAATCTCTGCAGCAAAAACCAAGAACTTTCTAGTAACATTTGCACACTTGAATGTGTGCATAAGCCTCTTGCTTATGGCACTTAAAATGGGCTTTCCCAGGGCTTTGGTCCAGAGTTTTCCTCTTCCCCAGGAAAACCACCTCTACAACTGCTTCTTACACTACTTCTTCAAATGTCTTATGTGTTGCATGTCTAATTACACAGCCAAAACCACCACAAAATAAAATGAGATGGTAAAAAATCCTCTTTATTTTCTTGATTTGTACTTATTTAATGTAATGTCTGGTGAAAAACTGGACTGCGGAGCATGGAGTTGGACCAAATGTCTGCATGAGGATCAGTTGCTATTTGAAAATCTGGTAAATCACTGTGGTAACATAGTTCTGAGGCCATGAAATATTAACCACAGACTTACACAAGTATTCATGTGAAAAGGAAAGAAGTGATGAAAATGTTGGCATTCTCATTGGAGAATGGGAGGAAAGTAAAACAGGGGCAGATTAACAAGAAACCTTGGTTATGGCAAACATTAAACGTCCATGTCTTCCAGTGGAATGGCTCAGGATGTTGTTTAATTCTTACCTGGCATAGATACACGTACATGTCTGAGTAAGTTTCTCTAGAAATGTTTAGCCATGCACCTCAATTTCCATTTTGTCTCCTGAACACTTCTCTTTTAATCACACTTGTTATATTTTTGCTGTTAAATATGGATAAGAATCTGTGATACATCTTAAAGATAACAAAAACACCAAGTATTTTTGGAAGTTTTCTTTTTCCCCCCCAACTTCCTTTGCTAATCTAATTTTTAAAGTTCTGTTTTTCATCTTTTTTTGCATATTGTCAGACTAATGTTGGTCTGTTTCATAGGTACTGTTATCAATAGTAACTCATTAAGGAAAATATATCAGACTGTCAATGAAGGAAAATCTTTAAAAGCAAGAAACAGTGGTGAAAATATTGGTACTTGTCTTCAGTTTGAAAGAGGAATCAAACTGTATTTGTTTTCATCAATACAAATAGCTGCTCAATGAAATCTGAAAAAGTTATTCAGGAACAGAACTGAATTTTAACATGATCAGCTTGACTAAAGAGAAATTATGAGGCGTTGCACTGCCATCATGCTGATTTTTTTTCCTGTGTAAAAAGAAAAACCACAGTAAAAAAAAAAAGCCCACTAAAACAACATTAGTAATTTCTTTGATAATTCTCATTTTAGATTTTAATTAAAAGTTAATAGGAATAGATAGCAAACAAAATTGCTATGAATGTCCAAAGAAGAGTAAGGGACTAAGGTTAAGGTACTTGGATAAGGTGGACCTTATCAGATTCAATTTTATAGTATCCTTAATAATCCTTATATTTCTACCTAGTTTAAGTCTAGGTATAGTAATAATTGCTTTACTTTAATGGCACTGATTATACAAAATGTTGAAATACATCTGATGTATTCCCCCTCATGGAATGACACACGAGAACGGCTCTGTGCAAACAGACCTTGGGGTCCTTGTCTTGTGTTCCTGGGATTTCATTGATTAGTTTCCCTGTTTTTCCACTGAAAACAGCTACATAAACATGAAGCTGCCAAGCAATGAGTGAGTAGTGCCCTGGCAGCCAGGAGGGCCAGCCGTGTCCTGGGGGGACATCAGGCACAGCATCACCAGCCAGGCAAGGGAGGGGCTTGTCCCGCTCTGCTCTGATCTGCTCTGCACTGGGGCAGCCTCAACTCCAGTCCTGGGGGAAATTCTGCCGCAAAATTAAAAAAAATGTGACACTGTTAGGGAGTGTCCAAGGGAAGGGATAGTGAATAGCCTTGAGGGGAAGCTGTGTGAGGAGCAGCTGAGGTCTCTTGGTCTGTTCAGACTAAAGGAGACTGAGGACAGAGCTCATTGCTGTTTGCAGCTTTCTCACAAGGGGCAGGGAAGGGACATGCACTGACCTCTTCTCTCTATGACCAGTGCCAGAAACTGAGGGAACAGCCTGAAGTTGTTTCTGTGGGGTTTAGACTGGATATCAGGAAAAGATTTGTACTGCAGAGGGTGGCTGGGCACTGGAGAAGGCTCTCCAGGGAAGTGACCACAGTACCAAGGCTGAGGGAGCTCAAGAAGTGTTTGGACAAAACTCTCAGGCACAGGGTGGGATTCTTGGGGTGTTCTCTGTAGGGCCAAGAATTGGATTTCAGTCATCCTCGTGGATCCCTTGCAGTTCAGGACATTTTAGGATTTTATGGTTATTTTCTGTTACAATTAAGGATAGAAAAAGGAACTGAGGCTGCAGGATAGGAATTAAAGGTATGCCTTTCAGGTTCTAATTCCCATCATTGATTTTAAATTTGAGCATCTGATGGAAAACCCACCTGTGTAATCTAAAAGCTTTGCATCAGCCTCTTGAAAAGATTCCTGTGCAGCTGCCTTAGCTGTAGAGATTGCTTTGTGCATACAGATTCCCAAAATGGGGAGTAGTATAGCAATTCTGTAAAAATTCAAGATGGGACAAAGGGAAGGAAAAATTATGACAAGTAGAAAATGAAATTATGGTAAATGTCATGCTTGAAATACAGCCTGTAATGAGAACAAATGAATGAAACAAAAATGAAAGATTATATAAGAGATACACATTCTGCAATGAAACTATTAAAGCAATATTTCTTAACTGTTGCTTCAATCACATTTCCATTCCTTTTTTTTCCTCATTTTATTTAGTCCTAAGTTTTTGTACTTTTTGTTAGGGAGAAATGACAGACATTTTTGCTGTCTCCTTTATATTTTACCGTGTTCTTTTCTAATATCTCCTCTCTCAAATATTTATCAATATTTAATTTTACTCATTTATCTACTTATGAGGTAGGTGGTTAGGAATTACAAGTGAAATGCCAGGTTTCAAAACTATAATACCAAAAAAATTATTTCTCTGAGTATCAGGTCCCTATCTGACATTTTTTCCCTTTTTTTCACACTCTTCCTCAAAACATTGAGTGTTTTGAGTGCTAAGAGTTTTTGTTTTGGGAAATTATTCCCCCCAGACAGGAAAAAAACAGAAGTATAATTCTGACCAACAAAATCTCTTTTGCATAAATCACATTAGTGACCTGTTAGTTCAGAATCTAACAGTAGTTATGAACTTGATTGAAAAGGATAACTAAACAGCAGAAAAAATTTATGCATAAAAGAATGTTATCATAACATTTGCACAACAATATCACAGCAGTTGCTTTAAAACATATGCTCACATGAAAGTCACTATTAACCCCTTTAAAAAGTAACCTTTGCTACTTGTTTAATTCTGAAATTAAAGGAAATTGGAAAAGACAGTCCTAATACCTTCCTCGCTTTGTCAGACTTACAGTTTAACATTCTGGTGTGGAGTCCCTGGAACCACTGGAAATCATCCCAAAGTCTGACCTTGGAAGACTTGCCATGGATACTCCCCACCTGTACAAGGCCTGGTGACACTGTAATCCTACCCCTTCCCTCTGATGTCCAAGTTCTCCTGGTTTCTTCTTTCCCTGTTATTCCATTGGTTGTGGTACCCCAGTGACCAGCCTTGACTTCCCCATAGCCACTGACATGACCTGTCCCTTGCACCACTCCCATGCCTCAAGGTCGTTGGATGCTGAAAACCACACTTAACACAGAGCTAGGGACATGTTAGCCTTCTTTTAACTTGGACTCCCTTCAGCACCTTGGAAATAAACCTTGCTGGAATTCATCCAGGCAAAGGATGCCTCTCCTTGCTGAGCTGGCCCCTGGCTGTGTGGATGGGTGAGTTTGATTGCCTTGCCTGATTTCTCCCCAGCAGCTTTTCCACTGGAGAGGCTGACTGGGACCTAAGTAAAGGCCTTACTTTAAACCCCCACTGCTATATTCTGGTGATAAGGAAGCTATTAAAAGTTCAGCCATTGGATTCAACATGTTACAATTTTTTTACACTTTTCTGGAGCCTTATCTCCCACAGTTAAGGAAACATAAAACATAAGTTTTTATTTCTCTTAAAAAATTTGAGACACACTCACAGACACAGACTCACACACACACACACACAAGCTCTCTCTTGCTCCTGCTCTTCCTCCTGCTTGCTTGCTCTTTCTCTCTCTCTCTCTTTCTTTCTCTGGGGCTTGCCCTTAGCTGTGGCTGGCAGCTTGAGTAAGCCCCCCCTTTGTTACCCACGACCCTGGACTCTAGAGATGTCTCCTTACCCTCCCAACATTTCTGCAATTTTACTCTAAATCACCTCAAGGGATCTATTAACAGGAACCTCAGTTACCTCACCTCGAGGCCGATTGTAACATCATCATCATCATCATTAACATCATCATCATCAAAAGGCGAGACAAAGTGGAAGAAAACCAAAGTGATGTCCAATGCAATCACTTACCACCCACTGACCAATGCCCACCTCATGCCCCAGCAGGAATCAGCAGCTCCCAACCAATTCCCCTGAGATTATATCCTGAGCATTATGTTCTGTGGTATGGAATGTCCATTTGGCCTGTTCATGTCACCAGTTCAGGCCACCAGCTCAGGTCAGGGTGTGCTACGTTTCAGCTTCTTGTGCGTCTGCTCACTGGCAGAGCATGAGGGGGTGCAAAGTCCATCACTTGGGTAAGCCCAATTTAGCAACACCCAAAATATCAATGTATTGTGAATATCATTCTATACTGAATCCAAAACACAGCCCTTTACCACCTATCAAAAGGAAAAGTAGCTCTATCCCAGCCCAAACTGGGACACCTGTTGAAGACCATGATGCCTCCCAGTGAAATGCTCTGCACACTTCTTGCAGGAAAGCATAGAAAGCACCTCTGTATATCACTGGGTTTACTTTTATGTGTCCCATTTAAAAATTATATGTATGTTTCCATCAGATAAGGAATTATAGACAAACCCACCCTTTAATAAGATAGCATTATAAAACGATTAACATCTTTAGTCTCTCTCTACAATGTAAAATTATCCAATATGGCTTAGCAATTCATCTCCATGTACAGAGAATGCAAGCTGTTACTGAAGAGTTATGTCTTTCTTATACAGCTTAATCTACACATTATTACAATGTTTAAAGAGAAAACAGCAGGTTTTTAACTTGCAATCACTTTTCATAGCTATTTAAAATTTCAGATACCTTTAACTTTTGCTGACTTCCTCAGCAGGAACTGCAATGCTCATTTAGTTCCTTTTCCATTAGGAATTGGGAGCTGCATTAGCCCTAAAGCCTAAATAAGACGATGGTGCACAAACATAAATGTTTAAAAATGCTCTGTCCTTGGGATATTAGAGCCACAAAATGACAAAAATCCTCCTTGGAAAAAAAGGCTCATAAGAAGTAACATCTTTAATGCAGAAACTGAAACAAACACTCATATTTAAGAAACAAATTTAGGCATGAATATTCTTATACTTTTTTTGTTTTCAATTTATTCACAGGTCATTAAACCCATTAGGCTGTTTTTATCTAGATTTTTTTTATTATGAATGATTGCCCACATCCTCACAAAATTACTTTAAAAACCACTAGACCCAATATGATTTCTTTTATGATTGTTTTAATAGTGCAGTGCACTTGGCACTTAATTTTGAAGCATTTGCAAGTAGGAGTAATGAGTTAAATAGTCTTAAATCTAATAATCTGGTCATTTTTTTCTGGGTACATATCTGTCAGTCAAAAGAATTCAGCATTTCAAGGGATGCACTTAGTAACTGAAAGCTTTCATGAATGCTTATTTATTAATTTACATCTTTGCAACACTTGGAATCAGAGGCATTCAGAGAGATGTGTTTTGCTGCTATGGAAAGGCAAAGGCACAGATGCTCAGTGGGTTCCTAAAAGAGAATAGCAGAAGTAAAAGCATGTTCTTTTCAATTTATAAAGCACTTTATCCTGTTCTGAGTAAGTCAATAATTGCTTGGAAAAAGAATCTTGATTTTTTTTTTTTTCATAAATATTCATAGTAGATACTGGTCTGTCTATCACAAGGTCTCCATGACTTTGACATGCTTTCCACAGCAGATCTTTTTCTGCATTTCATCCAAACTAAGTAGATTTGCCACTGATGTGAGCAAAACTTTGATGAAATCTCCAATAATTAGCCTTGAATCCCATTTGTAAATGGGACAGGACTTGTACTTGTTCAGAAACATGCAATCCTCTTCTGCCTGGAACAGCTTTTTAATTGCAGCTCTAATGAGTCTTACATGGAGTAGACTTTCATAAAAATAAGACTCATAGGGATGCCATCAATTTGTCTTGCCATGTGATTTCTTCTTCAGAAATACTGCATAACTGTAACTCAAAAAGATTTCCAGTTCTTTCCCCCATACCTCCCAAAAGAAATCTGTTAATTTTCCTAGTTGAATCCAACTAATATGTTTATCTCCAGTTTAAAAAGTTATTTAGGTGCCTCTTTTTCACTCTTCAGGCAGTTTGGTCCTCTGATCAATTTAGTGCCCAAACAATAAATACTGTGTTTTAGTTAAGGATTGACATGACTACACCAAGAATAAGTTTTTGGAATCATTTATTAAAGATGATAAATAATTTTATCATCTTTAATAAATCAGTTCAAACACCTAAAATAATTTTGTTTGGACATAAGATAGTTATTTAAGAGTTACATAAATTAATAAACTATATGACTTAGCTAATGATAGAACACATTTTTCCATCTTTTTTATTACTTTTGGAAACACCCCAGTCAAAATGTTAAAGCTCACACAGTTTGTAAATTTTTACTTTTCCCAAGTAACAAGTGATAGATTGAAAGGAAATGGCCTCAAGTTGCAATACAAAAACATTTTTTTTATTAAGAAAAATTTCTTTACTGAAAGGGTTATCAAGCACTAGAACAGGGTGACCAGGGAGGTGGCTGAGTCACCATACCTGGAATTATTTAAAAGATGCATGGGTGTGGCACTTGGGTTGAATGGTAGGCTTGGTA
Source organism: Alaudala cheleensis (assembly GCA_013398995.1). Classification (NCBI taxonomy): domain Eukaryota; kingdom Metazoa; phylum Chordata; class Aves; order Passeriformes; family Alaudidae; genus Alaudala; species Alaudala cheleensis. Next base: position 55,418 of record VWYE01018869.1, read on the forward strand.
GTGTTTACAGTTGCACTTCATGAATTAAAGGTTCTTTCTGACCTGAATGAGTCTATAAATCTGTGATCTTATATTATGAGTGTATAAGTAACTCCATTCTAAAAATACCAATACTCTGTCCCATACAGTATTCTCTGTGTATCTGTGTTGGAGGAGATGAGGTTGAGAAGATGAATGGATTATATCTTAATTTATGAGCACTTCATATCTAATTATACAGGTTCTGTTGTATATACATGCATATATGGCATATTATATATACAGTGCATATAAATAAACACACATATGTACAGTTGAATACTGTATATTCATTCCATGAATAATACTCATTTCCATGTATAATATTAGCTGGAAAAAGAATTAACCTCAAACATATTTTTAACCTCAAAGCAAGGGATAATTATCTTTAATGGTTCCACATAACAAATATACCAGTCAGGGGTTGCTTACATTAAAGTTTATCAAAAGAGAATCTGGAATCAAAGGGCCTCCACATTAGAAGAAACTAAACAGTGTAAGTAAGCAAGACTGTGACTTGAATATAAAATGTCCAACCTGTAGTTGAGAAAGGATAATGAGCAAGTTTAATGAGTGAGTTTAATGTGCATGTGCAAGGAGAAGCAATCCCAGGGTTTTGGTCTAAGGGATGATACTTACAGAATTACTATCAATGGCTCTTAACGTTCATTTTATGTTGGGACACATCTAAAGTATTTCATAAGAAAATTACTGCAAATACTGAAACACTGTAAACCTTGTTTCACCTTTTGTATCAAGATAAGACACAACACACCACAAAAAAAAAAGTCCATAAAGTGTTGTATTTTTAAATTTATAATCTTACCTACCAGAATGCACAACTTTTGTCTGACATTTATCATGATTTTCATTGGCATGACAAAGAGGCCATGGTGAATAGGAATATTAACTCAAAGGAGTAGCACTTTTGAAAAAAGATCAACATGTGCAGAAATATAAAGATCAAACAGGGACTGCATTTGTTAGATATTTATGATTATGAAATAATCTTTTTTCCACTTCTAATTATTTGCCTATTTAAATTACTTTAAAGCAAATATACTCTTTCTTGTAATGCTGGCGTCCAGCGTCTGATGATATAAAATATATCTGTTAACATTTTTCTTTATCAACAAACAGTGGATAAATTTGCTTTTTCTGGACTGTCACTATCAATTATTACTTTGACAACAATGTTTAGTAGTCTATGAGAATACTGTGTACTTTTTGTTCAAGGCACGAATACATGACCTCACATAGCTAATAAGAGTCCAGAATAATCTAAATAGGAATGACAGGAGTCAAGCAGATGCAAACAAGGTCTAAAGGCATTGATCAATCAATGGAAATAAAAAATCTAGCATTGATTTTTTTTTTTTTTTTTAAATAGGAGTTTGTAGTCACCACATGCCACCATGTGGTTCTTGGAATCCTGCAAAAATGAGGTGTTCCAAAGCCTCGTGAACTTCTTGGAACACACAGGTTTCTGTGTCAATTAAAAAAAAAACCCTAAAATAATACCAACTAAACAAAAAACAGGTTTTGGGGTTTTTAAGCTGCACAGGCAACTTCTTGGAGATGACTGGCACAAGAAAAGCTGTTAGTATGCATGGAGTGTTTCCTGCATACATCCACTGGCCTGTTCTCATGCTGAGGTTCTGTTTCACTGGGTCTCAGCTGAACAAAAATATGTGTTGGAATCTAAGGACACTCTGAAGTCATAAACCAGAGGAACACTAGGTTGTGTTCACTCAAGGTTAGAGAGAAATACAAAAACTTTGCAAAGATCATTAGTTTGTCCAGAAGTTTGAAAAGACTGAACTCGGGAGTTCTATCCAGTCTGATGATAAGTAAGCCAAAATATACAACAAGCAAGATCATGGACATGAAGACAAAAAGCAGCACTAAATGTCTCTTGCAAGAGAGGAAATAGCATTTCAGAGGAAGAAATCAGGAGGGACATTTAGGACTGCAGTTCATCTGAACAACACACTGACCAGAGGGAAGGTTTTCTTCACAGGCATGTTAGCGAGGAGAAGACATTGATTAGGTTATTTTCAGATGGACAGTCCTATCTCCTACCAGTTGGCATCCAAACTGTCTCTTACCTGTGAATATGATGTCTTTGCACAGTATGTTACTAAGTAGTCCTCATCCCTGGCAGTGTTCAAGGCCAGGCTGGAGAGAACTGTGAGCACCCTCGTTGAGTGGAAGGCGTCCCTGCCCATGGCAGGAAGTTGAAACAAGATGATCCAAACCTTCCAACCCAGGCCATTCTGTGNAGATGATCCAACCCTTTAATGTCCCATCCAACCCAGGCCATTCTGTGATGATTCTGTGAGTACGTGGCACTATTGAATGCTAATGTATATGTCACCTACCTGAACAAAATTATCTATGGTAAACATCAAGGTTTCTATGCTGTCAAGAATTATCTTGGTACTCAGTGTAGTCCTGCCATCAGATCACTAAAATGGATTTCACTTAAGGAGAATAATAAACTAACAGATGAGTGATTCTGACTAATCAATTATTACCAAGATTTGTGGAACAATTTCCTTGTGTAAGCTGCTTGGCCTGCAAAGAGTAGTTATTTTCAAATGATAATAATTTCTGTTAGGATACAACATAGAATTTGAAGCACAAAAAAAGCAAATATTTAATATAGTAGGCAATATGCTATCAAACAACTCTTCTGTGCTTCTCTGGAGGACAAACAGAGAAAATAGCACTTGGAATCTATCCATTTGGTCTCTCAAGAAACATGTACCAAGCAACCCACCCAGGCTCACAGCCCAGATGTTCTTGAAGTTTTAAGGTAAACAAGAGTTCTTGAGCTGCCCACCCCCTGCCCCCAGCCTGGCAAGCTCATACAGACTGCTTGGTACCACTGTCCTGCAGGTCTGGGGTCTAATGACTTTTACCAGATCTAAGGCCAATTAGCACTCCTTACCCTGGACCTGTGTGCTCTCCCTGCCCCAAATATGGTGGCAGAAGAGTGAAATTACCAATGGTTACTCAGAGTCTGTTGTTTCTTTTTCCAGTCAGTTACAAATGTATCTGCTCAGAGTTGGGTTGGTCTAGTTAGCCATGACCTCGTGTGTCTGGGCAGTGCTGTGGGGCAGCTCTCACCCCCTCTCACTCAGTGTTTACAATGGACTGTGTATAGCAGCACCACACAGTCCATTGTAAACACTGGACACGTTGCAGTATTACAGAAACCACTCTACATCTTCAACAGTGTACCAAAGCAAAGTTTCTGTAATGAATTATTTCAGTTTCCATGCCATTGACATAATTTTTTCAAAGGAGAACTCCAAACTACTGAAACAATGGCACACCAGGAACATAACAGAATAATATGCTCAGTATAATCAGGGAAAAAAAAAAATAAAAGGCAAAATAATTCATTGCTATATTTGGCAAATATACAATACTCAGGATTCATGAGCGGAACCCAGCATTGCAAAACTTGACTGCAGAATCTGTTAGTGTATCTGTTTTTGTAAATAAAATATGACATTAGTTTGCAGTAAGTTGACAAGCCTTGAATGTTACAGAAGAGCTTGAAGGCATACTACTTCATGTTGAGTAGCAGCAGCACAGCTGTATATTCAGCTGCATTCTATTTTAATCACCTTCTTTGTTGTATTGGGTTCTCACAGCCAGGTTTTGGTGGCTGGGGGGCTCAGGCAGTGAGAAGCTGCCAGAAGCTTCCCCATGTCTGACAAAACCACTTCCAGACAGCTCCAAGACAGAGGTGCCACCTCCCAAGGCTGAGCCAATCAGTGAAGGTGGTAACACCTCTGAGAAAACATATTTGAGAAGGAGAAAAAAAGTGCTATAGCACAGAAACAATTGTCAGAAGAAGGAGAAGTAGGAACATGTGAGAGGAACAGCCCTGCAGACACCAAGATTGGTGGAGAAGGAGGGGCAGGAGTTGCTCCAGAGCTGAGATTCCCCTGCACCCCATGGAGCAGCCCATGGAGGTGCAGATGTACCCCTGCAGATATGGAAAACCATGGGGATGCAGAGATTCCCCAGCAGGCCAGGGAAGTGGCACACACCAAAGCACATGGATGCTAAGAGAGGGCTTTGACCCCATGGGAAAAAACTCAATTGCAGGGTTGGGTTTAGATGTTTTTTCTGCTGAAAAGAAAGGAAGAGATTTTGGTTGTAATTGCTAACTTCTGATAATATTGTATTATTATAAATCAAAACTGTTGATTCAAGCAAAATCATTTATTCAGTCATCCATTCTCTGCATGAACAGACTGACCTTCTGTTCCACACAGGAGCTTTGGTTCTTATAGTGTTTTCAAATGATCTGTTCCCTCCAGCTATAAAAGAAGTACTGCTACACTGAGATGTTACTAAGCTCCTTTATTACCATTACAAAGCCCATTCAGCACATCTCATCAACAGTGAACATTTACTGAATAATGACCATTCATTTTTTATCCACAAAATATAATCAGTTGAGCTCATGATGTAAATGAGACATTACATCTATAGACAGTACAACTATCTAATGTCCAAGAAGGAAGACAAACATCTATTAAAAAATATAAATTAAATTCACTGATACCAAAACTTAAGGAAAAAAAAATCCCTTGTGGAGGCATCTGGTTGTGATGGCTGCATCCAGCCTAAATTCACAATACCACAATAGCCAAGGGCTAATTTGAGCCATGTGCACACCTAATCCCAGTGCTGGTGAAGGTCTGACTCAAGTCATGTTTGGGAGACCCTGACAGCTGTAGTGAGGATGCAGGTATGACCATGAGCCCATTTCCTCACTCCATAAACAGAGGAGAGCCCAGGGCACACTCAGCTGTCCTGCATGGGATACATGGCAGGATCTAACCTTGGGTTTGAAAGGTTGCTGCTCAAAGGTTGAAGGTTTAGAGATTCCTTCTCCAATCAGATACCCAGTAAGCATTTAATGGCATGATAATCTTTGAAATCTTAGACAAGTGGTGCAAAGTACAGTCATTCAGACATAAACTATTTACTAAGTCCAGGATTAAGTCTGGATCCTGCTACACCAAAATTCCTCTCTGAGGAGTTTAGAAGGTCATCACTGACCCAGAGAGTCCCCCTGACAATTTTCTGACCCTGTCCTGTTTGCAGTAAGTAGTCGAGTACCTTGCTATCACATCTTGTTAAAGTGCCATCAGATTTGGCACCAAAAGTCATTGAATCACTGTTTTTATAAATAAACATACTGCTATCTGTCTGTTACAGATGAAATGCAGCACTCCACCCACAGCACTGTAACGCCTTAGGAAAAGCAGGAGATTTAAAGCTTCATCTTCTGCAGATTACATTGATTCAATTGCACAAATAAACCAACTGAAACACCAAAAGTAAGAGAAATTCAGCTGTTCAAAGAAAATATTCTGTGATTGAAAGAGGGAAGGCAAACATACTACCTCCCAATACCAAAATTAATATTTCTATGTTGTCTGCTAAAGGGAGTCCTGTCCTTCACTTATGTGTTACTAATTCTTTATCAAGGCCAAGTTATGGAAAACTTTTACCTGAAGTTGTTTAGCACTGTATGGTTGACTGACTAACAATTAAAACTTAATGGAAAAAACTGATTTCCACTGAAAATTCCAATTCTTCCTCAAAAAAATTGAATTGATGCTTTAAAATAGGTTAATTTTTTTTATGGAATGCAAACATATTTTCTGACAATGGAAAATACACTTCAGTTGTGGCAATGAGAGCAAATAGTTTAGAACAGAAGTGTGTTCAAAGACAGAACCCCCCATTCAGTAGGAACTGGATAAATAAAGTGTAAATACAGCATTATATGTATATATGTGTTCATATATCCCACTGATTAAAAGGTCACAATTTTTCAAAATTTCTTCATTAGATTTTTCCTTCAAGTTTCCCAAATCACCCTCTGTGCCTAAATCAAATCTAGCAAATTTACAGTTCAAAACAAAGTGTTTAAAAAGCTTTGCTGGTCTGAACACATAGTCTATGATTCTTCCTATGTAAATACTGCACACAAAATAATTATGCATAACAAGAAATAAATCTTCCCCCTCTCTGAGAAGCAAGGATTTATTTTTTTTATCAAGATCATGTCTTTGCATTATGTTGCAGTGCTTTAAGTGCAGAGTGTTTTTATATTGGTGAAAATAAGAGTACACAGTGTTACACGTGGATGTGATTAGTATGAAATTTTAGTGCACCCAGAGCTGTTTGGTTCATTCCTGAAGTAAATTGTGCACTTAGCCTGATGTCAGAGCTCTCCAAAAATACGCTGCAATAATTTAAGCAGCCTGATGTCTGTAGTAGGTCTTTGCATAAGCAAGATAAAATTCAGAGATGGACATGATAGGGAGTAGCTTTAAAAGTAGGGAGATAATGCTTTAATTGTACAGTAATAAACTATAACTAAGTATATACACTTCAGAGGAAAAAAAAAATGGAAAAACTGATTGGTTAAAATACAGTTGAAATAATTTTCAGAGGCTTGAATGCTGGCAAAGCTCCCAGGTTATGCCTAGGACTAGTCCATGAGTAGAATGAACTGTCTGTCAACATTAAAAACAGTTTCTTGATGCCAAACCTGGTCAACTCAACTCCCTGTCAAGCAGGCTACACACAGACCTTGCTGTTGGATGGTCTCATCAAGTGAACAGCCCTGGGATGATGCTATGGGGGTGACACATGGAATGTGGAAGTTAAAACTAGCTATGGGGTTTTGAGTCTCCAGAAGATCAGAAGCTAATCAAATCAATTTAAATGTTCTCCAGCAGTAAATCATAACACTGGTATGAAAGGCACTTATAGCAATTTATAGTGTTTACTCACAATCCCTGGAAAATAAAATTTCCTCCTTATCTAAATAGTTTAGACACAAGTCACTGTAGATACCATGTACAGATATCCTTAATATTATTTAAGATTATTTGAGAAATCCCCCAAATTAAGGCCAAAAAAAAAGGGATAGGATGCTATGATGTAATTGGACATTACTCATTTAATTTCAGTATAGTAATCATAATTTATAACAAATGAAGATCCATCTATGAGTATTATGCATGGAGCCACTGGGATAAATATAATACAAACTGTTCTTTTTTTTTCCCCTTTGCCTTTGGTCCACACATCTAAGCACCCATTAAAAGTTAATCACTTCACTGAACAACACTAAACAAATGCCTGAGGCCAGAAAATACTTTTCCACTTCTGTCAGCTTCCAAATCTCCTTGTCTTTGACTGACGCTGAGGAAAAACTGACTTTAATAATAAGAAAATGGAAAATGCCACAGCAACACCATGTCTCAATTCTCTTGACCTTTTCCTCATATCTGTACAATGATAGAAGAAGAGGTTAAAACTCAAATAAATAAATAAATTTAAAGAAAAGTGAAGTGTTTAGATTTTGTGGGTGTTTTTGGCCTATTCTGACCTCTTTAGAAATTTTGAGTTGCAGATAAAAAACGATTTACATTCTTTCAATAAATTCATCTGTGTCAGCTTTCATAATTCATATTAAAAATTGCTTCTTATGATATTGGGGTTTTTTTTTCAGAGATTTAGAATCATAGAATCATAAAGGTTGGAAAAGATCTCCAAACAACTATCAATTCCAACTGTTAATCAGCACTACCATATTCACCATGCACAGGGAAATTCATTGTCTGGATTTTCAGCTAAACAGCTCCAACAAATAAACATCTGTATTTAGAACATCCCTTAATAGAAATGCTCTAAGGTTCTCATAGCTTCCATAGTCTTCTGTGAGAATGAAAACCAGTAACAACTGAATGATCAGTACTGGGGTTTTTTGTTATGTGTGGGCTTTTTGTGTGTTCCTTTTTTTACCTTTTCTGTAGCCAGACTATCAGAGGTAGCTTTGAAGCTCTATACATCACAACTCTCTATGACACATTGTAGGGGAAGCATGATGCTCATGTTGGATACAGAAAATGCAGGGCTTAAAATGGATTCAGCCACCTAAATCCAGAGACTTCCATTTGCAAGTTTTCCCTGGGCAGTGATTTCTGTTCCAGGGCAAGATTGATTTAAAGTGCTTCCCAAAGGTTAGTTGTTGTCTAGGCACTGCACATCTCACTGCACCAGCACAACAGAGCTATTTGTATAGCTGGGCTATGAATCTCATTAGAGAAAAATGGTAGCTTTACAAGAAAGAAAGGAACAACAACAAAAAAAGTCTTTTAATTTTCTCCAGATCATTTCTCAGATGCCATTGGCAGTGTGTGACAGATTGTGTGAAGAAAAAGCAAGGGATGGGAATGAGCAGTGAAGCTGCTATGGAAGGTAATGTTCCAAAACTAGTGGTTTTGCACAGTATTTTATATTATTAAGTGTGTCTTTAGTTTCCAGCCTTAAGGTTTCTAAGGAGTCTTAGTTAAATGAGTAATCACACATACCTGGCTTGAAAAGGCTAAAGTGTTCAACACATATCTTTCATCTAAATTATCCAATAATCACACAATCACTGACTTGTTTAGGTTGGAAATGACCTCCAGTATCATCAAATCCAACTTTTGACCAATCACCACCTTGTCCAACAGACCAGAGCACTGAGTGCCATGTGAAGTACTTTCTTGAAGACTTGTGGGGGTGATGATTCCACCACTTCCCTGGGCAGTCCATTCCAATGTGTGATGTTTTCCATGAAAAAATTCTTCCCTGAAATTAATATTAAAGTTTTCATGCCTTTTCATGCCTTCTCATAACAGTGCCATGGAATGACTATTAAAAAAAGGATGATACCAAAATACAGCATAAATTGCTGTTTTCACTCAGAAGCACTTTAGAAGGAAAAAAACCAATTGCCTGAATGAACTTGTGGCAAGAAAAATGAAATATTCTCTTCTTAAGTACACTTTGGCATATGATATTTTAGTTATAAAGAATGCAAAAGATGAAAGGGTAAAGAGTTTTTTAATCTCTTGTGCACATTAGGCTGTCACCCACAGCCAAACTAAACCAACAGTAAAGAGTTGGCTGTAACTCTTGCCTTGGTGGCATAATTATAAGGGAGGAAAAATAATTAGCCATAAAGGAAAGGAAGAATAAACTTTGCCTTATTATGTAACTTGAAATACACAATCAGCTATGGACAATATTTTCATTTGACCTGATTCCTTTTTAATGCACATTTTTCTTCACCAGGCTTTTTTTGTTTACAAAATATTCTGTGAAATCCAAAATTAAAACCAGCGAGCACAGAGAAGAAGTATCTTTCAAATATTTAGATCTGTTTTATGACTGAATACACTATTCCTTTTAAGAATTAATATATAATCACTAAGTATAAAGCAGGATGAGAAATGTGACAGAATTAAAACTCTCAAGAAATTAAGTTCTGTGTACAAGGCACAGAGGTGCACTTGCTGAGAAAGACTCATATATGCAAGTAAATGCATGAGCAGACTTCCATTTGTTGCTGAGCACCATTGAGAAACTTAGCTTACTGTCTTTAAATGTGTATCTCTGTGTCAGAGACCTGGAAATTTAAAAGACCTGTCAGTTCAAGGCAAGAGGAGAGTCTTGAATTAATTTATTCCATGAGAAGGTAAAGATTTGAATAAGATGGCACAGAAGTTCTTGGTTTGAATAGAGAGCAGAATTCAGGCAAAGGAAAAGTCAGGGTAAAAGCTAAAGCTGTATCAACACTTGAAATACCCACTAGGAATATAATAGAATTCATCTAATGAGTTTTCTGGAGTGTGTTAACTGGGAAGCCCACATAACAAACCAGCTAAACTTTAAACTGATTTGTTTAGGAAGATAATGATTGAGTGGAAATTTAATTTATTCAAAGCACTGAAAACTGGTTATAGTGTGGGTAGGAGTGTGGTACAGGGCAGAGCTGATTATTGATGGAAGAATGAAGATATGGCAAGAAGTAGTCTTGGTAAGAACATTTTTTTTGGGAAATGTTGCAGTAAAGCCAATTGTAAAGGAAGAAATTTCAGACCTAATTTCTAAGAAGGCTGGGGACAAATCAGCTATCTCAAAGGTTATAATCTGATTTTCTCTCTTACTACCATGACATAGTACAAATACAGTGAGAAAACTCAAGTCTCTCACAAATATTGGCATACATATATTAGTAAAAAATGGTATAGCTAAGGCACTGTTATCTCAAGAGAGAGAAAAAGATTGAGCCAATGAATTATTAAGATCCATCACAATTCCATTTCAAATAATTTTATAAGAGTTACAATCTATTTAAAATTTATTCCTTTTAACTGCACACTGACAGAGGCTGATAATCATCTCCTAATAAATTGGCATTAAGACCAAAATGGCTCCAATAGTTCATTAGAAGAGTCTCTTTTGCTCAAAATTTCTCCTGTTTCACAGAATAGCAGTAGGGGAATTGTTAAAGGATACCATGTTTTATTCTAGAAATCAAATCCTTTAGGCTGGCACAGTTTTAATGGGTCAGTTTGTCAAATGTTAAAAGTTTGGAATATTAAGTCTCTATCAGGAGAAAAAAGTCATGATTCTTGTTATTTTAGCAGACAATTCATATTTCTCAATTCCTCCATCTGAAAGAAGAAACACTCTGGATTTTTCCCCCCAGTCTCCTCTTCAAATAAAAAGTGTTACAGAGGAGACTTTACGTTTTTGTAGAATATCCATTAGGATGAGTCCTGAAAATCAAATTGGAATCATTAATATTATCACATATTATCACAGCTGTTCTTGCAAGCAAAGTATTAACAGATTTGCATTTTCTTGCACAGGTTTCTCCTCCCATAGATTTTCTCTTTCCATTTGTATCATATCTTATTGCTAACAAAGCACTTAGATTTCTACTAGTGACCACATACATGCAACTGAAGTATATGCTTGTGATTCACTTTCAGCTTTTAAATTTTTTAAAATTTGCATTAATATCACATTTATTTTCTTATGACTGGAATGCAAAATTATGTTTCATTAGGTTCAAAGAAACATCAAGACAGGTGGCTAAGCAAAATATTTCCTAATATATATTCCAAGCATAATTAATAATTTATTTATTAAAATTATAAACTCTTGTGTTCATGAGAAGTCATGTGTCATCCCAGATGCTTTTTAGAAAAAAACCCCATTTATATCATTAGAGAGCTGCTGGTTAGATCAGCTTGGGATCTAAGATTAAGAGTATTCACTAAAATGCAGAATTCCTAGACAACCATCAAGAACTTGGCACTCACCAGAATGATTAGCCCACAGAACTAAAAATAGCATCTGGGAATTAATGAAGTGCCCAAATCGTTTTCCTGCTTTTTAAAACACTTTTTTGTTTTCTGCAAAGCTGTTACATGCATTGGTGTTCCAGGACTGATATATCCACTGTGTCTTCTGAGTGCCAGAATGCATGTGCTTGTGTTCTGCTGTGTCCAACACTTCAGTTTAAAGGGGTGAATTCAACCTAAATGTTTATTGCACGAGTGCTAATGGTATAATGTTCAATGAGCAGGAGATGGTCACATTCTAGAAAGGTATTTGTGATATAAATCTAGGCTGGGATTTTCTGCATTGCCTTGTACAGTGCATACTTGCAAGAGAAACCATCTCCTGTCTTTCAGTTGTGCTGTGAACGAAGTTTTTTACATTAAACCAGAAAATACTGCATTTTGGTTCCCACTAGAATCTACTAATTGGCCTAGGGCATAAAGGAACAGCACTACTCTCTCACTAGCCATTTTCACTCTTTTTGTTCTCAGTGACAATTTGAAAGCTACAACCAGCACCTCTCCTTCCCTCACAGAAAACCTGCTCAGAAGATCAGGGTACTCTGCTATACCTCTCCAAGCAGGGAATTGAATTCCAGATGTCTATATGAACCCACATGGGGAATTCTGCATTAACTTCCCTCTTACCTTGAGAATTAAAAGACCAGACAGGCTCTGGGTAATTACAGATAGCAATACCTGTAAAACCTACAAGGCCAAGAAAGTAACAGCAGGATATATTTAAATCATAATTGGTGAGACTGTAGAGGTTAGTGTTCTTCTGGTAAATATTTCTGAAATGCTGTAATTTGCACAGAAACAATGCTACAATTTGTACAGAAAGAGACTGAATCAAAGAAAAAAAATACATTGGACAAAAAAGCAAATACCTTACTTTATACTGAAGATCTATATATCAAACAAGATTTACATTTGTGTATTTGGCTATTATGCTGGAGGCCTATAGTTTTATTTTTAGCAATAATTATGATTGTGTTTGTGCTATACATAAGAAAATAAAGTCCTTTCTTGCCCATAAGGTCCCCTTTTTTCATATGATTCTTTGTAATACATTTGAGAAATATCCAGCATCTGATAATATACATGGTAATTACAGCATTATCCCAACTCCTTTCACAGCTCACATTTCCACTGAAGGTAAATTCAGCTCTGTGAGACTAATCAATACTATGGAGATTTATGGTATGACTCTGGATCATAACTGAGAACAACTTAATGCCATGTATTATAATTCAGAATATACATATCACTTAGGATAACAAAAGCTAAAGCTCCTCACACTTCAGTAAAAGATAAAAATGTTTTTTAAAATGTAGCACCAAATGTAACACCAATATCCATTTCAGTATCATAAGAAGGATTAGTAAATTCATTTCCTAGTGTATATTGATTTATTCTGCTGACAAATTGTTTTTTGAAAGTTCTAGGAAGCACATGAAAAGAAAATGCTTCAACTAAACTATTTTCCTAGACCATGCAAAGAACCCATTATGAGTTCCTTGGCATTTTTTCCTTGTATTAAATTACCTTAATTCCTATTTTGTCTGTTGCATTGGCAATTCTCATTTTATGCTTAACATAGGCACAAGTCAGAAAAGCAAAACCCAGTAAACCTGACAGATCTTCTTGTACTTTAAGGTTCAAGTTTAGATTAGATGCAGAGAGAACTGAAGCTGTTAGCTTTAATGTCTCCAAACTGGAAAACAGCAACAATGAAGGGGTAGCTATGAAATTTATATTACAGTTAAATATATTCCTCATAACTCCATATAGACCTGAAAGAATTTTTAGAAGGAACTCACAATGATTTGTTTGTAAGAAGGGTTGTGTGTCTGGTTTTGCTTTGAGGATGTTTTGTTTGTTTACTCTTTTGTTTGGGGCTTTTCCCCTATGGAAAGAGAACTCAGCAAAACCCAGATTGTGTAGCCCTGCCTCCTGATAGCCCAGATCATCACTTCATGTAGTAACATTCAGAAATCTGCAGTTTAAAGTAGCTAAGGATTTGCTCCAGTCACTTTTTACCTGCACTGCTTCAAAGCACCTAGTGAAGTTACACTGCCCCAGTCTCCAAAAGCAAAGATGTATGGCAGGGATATCAACACTCTGCATGTGCTGACAGCATCAGTCGTGAAGTGACAGCATGAAAAGTCGAGCCTAAGCTCTCTTCAGAACTGGCAAATGAATCAAGCTGTCTGTCAGGACCAGACAGGGAAAAAAAGCAATTATTTTCTCTAGGAGGGAAAAGAATGGATTGCAAAAATTCCAAGGTAGATGGCAGCAGGATGAGCAGAATGGATAGCTTTATTTATTGGGAGATAATGATGATGACAGATCTAAGGAGGTCCAAAGGTGGGCATAAGTGAGGACTGATGTCCTGAGCTATCTGAAGCACATCCAGAGGGCTAAAATGACACTTTTTTTTGTACAGACCTCAGACTCCTGAACACAAGCTTTTTTCCCTGATGCCTAGAGAACACATATTTTGAAATTGCTGATAAAGATTATGGGCCTTTGAAACTCAGTGTTCTAAATACTTTACCACGTTAATTACCAAAACTATGTCAAAAGCATGTCAATCAAAATATGAGCAAGCAGGTTTTCCCAAATCAGTAAGGAGCCAACTTAAACTCTTGTTCATTTAACAGATTTGTAAGAATATCCTTTCCAGACCAATCAAGCTGAAGAACATAAGCTACCTGGCAGCCCACAAGCACTAAGTGCCTTTGAGTGAAGCACACCATGACTCTACCTGCTGAGGCATCAGGTGCAGTAGAAAGGAGAGTGTAGGTTATTATATGTGACTGTCCCTCTACACCATCTGTGAGAGAGGGAAAAGAGGACTCTGTGAAAACTGTGAAGCTGCTGCATAAATTCTGTCATGGATTTCAACTCTGAATGTGTCAAAAGCAAATGTATACCTATTATTTGTTGTGCCTCTTGTCTTTTATGAGACACAACCCATTTCCCTTCATTGTGTTAATCCTTCAGTCTGACATATAAACTATGTCTTCCATATCATCATTTTACTGGGCTCAAAATGGAAAACTGCTCATGAAAACAAAGACCCCTAATGTATTTCCAAGCATTTTGAATCTACATTGACTCTTAGAGGACCAATATTCTCGAGCATTGTCAAGGCTGGGTGGACGGTGTTGGTGACTTGGGAAGCCTTTGTAAGTGCTGGCCAGCTCTACTCTTACATCACATACACCACAGCCACCTCTCATAAGATAATTTCTCCATCTTTTCTGCTATTCTTAGTAGGCCCTATTAAAAAATGAATAAAATCTATTAAAGGTTTTGTTGTTTCTACTGTACAGTACACGGGTTTGAATAATTGGATTTTTAAGGCCCGAAATTTCAGCTGTATACATTCATTGTCTTCTGAATGCATAATGATCTGCAAATGAATAAATCTGCAAATGAAATGTTATGGTGTACTCTGTATCTTTTGCATTTCACTTAAACTTTGCCATATTTACTCACAGAAAAATTATGTCCAGAATAACTGCACTTTCTTGCATTATTAAAAATCAGTGACAACTGAAGCATGAAGTTCCTCATTTGGCATGCTGCTGTCTGATGGTGGCAATTCATCCATTCCACAGAAGTCACTAAACAGTTATTGAACCTGGCACAAAAGTATTTCAATTATTGACAAATGGCACTTGTGACATCACTCCCACTATTCTCTGGATACGTCTCCTATTTCTATGGAAAATTCTTACGTTTATGTAGATGTGGTTTTGGGAATGGGAACAGTGGGATTGAGGAATCCTCAGCAGGTTTTCTGATGACACCAAGCTGTGTAGTGGGGTCAGCATGCTGGAGGGAACAGACGGATCCAGGGGAACCTGAACAGGTTGGGAAACTGAGTCTGCCTGAACCTTGTGAAATTCAACCAGGCCAAGTGAAAAGTTCTGCACCTGGGTGAGGGCAATCCCAAGCACAAATAGAGGCTGGGTACAAAACGAACTGTGATTAGCCCTGAGGAGGAATACTTGGGGGTGCTGGCAGACAAGAAGTCAAACATGAGCTTCGATTGTTAATGCTTTAGTTTGGATTTTAATTATCGTTATCATAGTTTTTTGTATCTTATCTTGTTTTGTTAGATGTTCAGATAAGGTCCTGGCCAAAGTGTTTTTTATTAATAAAGAGGGGGGAACTGTGGTAGCCCGGGATGCTACCACAGGGCAACTTGCCCTCCCTTGGAGGGCGAAGGAGGTTTAAGGGTGAAGTTTAGTTGGGGTTTGGAAGTTTGAGATTGAGAATTCATATGGGTTTGCATGTTTTATTTTACTTTCCAATGTGGATCCTAGGCAAACAAAATGGTTGCAGGCCTGAGGGGATTCCCGGGCTGGTAGAACTTGATGGACAGTTGCCTAGGTGAATAACAAGGTTATGTAATGCCAGTTAATGTATTCATGTTCTCCGGCTGTTATTGGTTCTCCTGTTGCTCCCCAGTTCTCGGATCTTTTGTGAATTGTGGTAACNGAAAACCACAGAAACAGTTTTTTCTGGGCAGCTGTTTTCTGTGAGAGCTGGGAGCCACAAGCAGACTCTTTCTTTCTTGTGGAGAGTTACCATAACTAGAAGAGACTTCTCTCTCTAAAGAAATTGATGAAAGATGATTTTATAAGAAGTTCTTGCCTTTATAAATTATCTGTGAGAAAGAAAAGAAGCTGGTGGGACAGGCAGAAATGTTTTGACAGTTTCATTTTCATTCTTTGTTTGTTTTTTTTTTTAGTGTGTGTGACTAAAACTATCTTTAGATCTTTTAGGTTTGAGGGTGTTTTGCTTCTCTTAATCTTATCTCACAGCAGAAAAACACTGAAACCACTATAAAGGTCCCTTCCTACCTAAACTATTCTATTATTCTAAGATTTAGAGAACTACAACAATCTGAGAAACAGGTTATGCTAATTAAAATTGCTTTTCTCATGTTCTTTTCCTATCTTCTTTCTATTCATTCTTGTGCCATATATAGTCTCAATTTTATGATGTCATTTCACCAGTTATTTTCACTCACACTATAAGCCTTTCTTTCAATCAGGGCATTGAATGGCCATCTACTCCAGACTTTCATCTACTACATAAGGGAACATAGAAGCATCTCTTTCCATTCTCCACAAAGACCTTGCATGCTGGGGTGGCTTGGGCCAATGTCTCATTTTTGGAGATGTTCTAGTGCTTTCCTTTTCCTCCTTAGTGAAGTCTGGGGGTTCTCTGCAGCCCAGAAGGAGCTGTAGTGCTGCCAAGAAACCCAGTGCCAGTATTACCACTGAAGAGGAGAAAGGAGATGAGGTGTCCTAAACATCTCCTCCCTCTAAACAGAAAATTAAATTCAATATTCAATTCTCAATTGAGAGCTTTTATTCTTCATTAAACCACATTTGGTTTTTGCATTATGCATTTTGCACTTTTGTAGCTGTACTTAAGAGTGCCAAAGTATAAAAGAACACAATCTGTGTGAAATATGGTACATAAAATTCTTCTAATTGGAGGTAATATGCAAAAAATACTCTATTGCTGTCACGTAGGTAAGAGACTTATTTGATTTAGTTGATTACTGATTTAATATTTCATTGTCAGAACACATTTTACACGTGTTTTTTGTCAAAAGACAAAATTACTTATGATTTAGGAGAACCTTTCATGTGTATTTTAAACATCCAACAATAAGAAAT
Source organism: Alaudala cheleensis (assembly GCA_013398995.1). NCBI lineage: Eukaryota > Metazoa > Chordata > Aves > Passeriformes > Alaudidae > Alaudala > Alaudala cheleensis. Next base: position 72,375 of record VWYE01018869.1, read on the forward strand.
GGGTCATTTGTTTTGAGCTTGTGCCACACATCAGATATCCTAAGAGCATTAAAGGGTAACTAGAAGTGTCTCATTAAGTGGCACTAGGAGTAAGAAACAAGACTCAACTGAACAGAATTAATGTTCTATGCAGTCATCACCCCAGAAAATGAAAAGCCAAATGAGCAGCAGCATCATGTAAGTACAGAAACAGTATTCACAATTAATTACCGTGAAAACTGAGACACATCTGAGAAATGAGAAAAAAAACCAACAAAACAACAGAATAGGTGGCAACTTGCAAAATAGACAGAATTTATGAATAGAACTCCTAGCCAGCTACTTAATTGTTTTTCTTTAGAAAAAGCATACTACCCTTTAAAAATATTTGCTTACTTCAAGGCTCTGAGGAAAAAAAAAAAGAGAGAGAAAAAATTAAAACTAGAAAGGAAAGCATAAAGATTTTGAAACAGAGAGAACTGGTAGCAACAATTCAAAAGTGATTTCTATATAAAAGGCATTTATTGAAATATTGTCTATAATGGGCTTTTAGAACAGTTCCTCAAAAACTGAAAACCTCAGGAGTCACACTTGTGGAACAGCAAGAGAAAAAACAGGGAGAGACAGGTGCCAATATACTGATAAAGTCACCAAAGAGTATCATCTTCAAATCAGGAAAGTCTGATGATAAGGGATCAGAAACATTAGTTCAAAGACAATAGTCTTCAGTTTTTTGATAGTTAAATTATAGCACTCTGAAGAAGGAAAAATAAACCTGTCACAGACATATAGTACAGAGATATTCCTTAAATCACCAAGACAAACACCCAAATTTTCATTTATTCCCAGAGTATGCTTCCTAGAGGGATTGTAAAAGCAGAAAAATATTTGACAGACCCAGAATCTGTAATAATAGAAGACATTTTACAGTAAACTAGAATTCTATTTATAACCTTCAGCAGGTGTTTCAGGGAACATCCTTAAACTTCTCCCTATCCTCAGAAATAGATGATCCAGGAATATACCTTGCTTCCTTACTACTTAGTGAACTGTAAGAAAAATAATCTTTTTTTTAATCTACTTTTACAGCATTTGGATAACCTGAGGGTTCCAATCTCCACTCACATAAGAGATGGAAAAAAAATCTTCTTTGAAGGTATTGTTTTTGTTAACATTGTCCTCGAATGGTTTGTCTCAGAAGAGACCTTAAAGATCACCAACACTGCAGTGATCAGGAACATCTTCAACCAGATCAGGTTCCTCAGAGCCCCATCCAACCTGACCTTGAATATTTCCAGGAGTGGGGCATTCACCACCACTCCGGGCTATCTTCTTCAGTGTGTCACCAGCCTCCTTGTAAAGAATTTCTTCCTAATGTCCAATATAAATTGGCCCCCTTTTGGATTAAAACCCCTTGCCATGTCCATCTGATCACCTGGCCTTGCACAAGCCCTGGTGAAAAGTCACTCTCTGACTTTCTTACAGCTCCTTCAGCTAATGGAAGGGGCTCTAAGATTTCCCTGGAGCATTCTCCATGCTGAACAGCCCCAACTCTCTCACCATGTCTTCATAGGAGAGGGGTTCCAGCTCTCTGATCCCCTTGGTGCCTCCTCTGGCCTGGCTCCAGCAGGTCCCTGTGCTTCCTGTGCTGGGAGCCCAGAGCTGGATGCAGCCCTGCAGGTGGGGTCTGAGCAGAGCAGGGCAGAGGGGCAGGATCCCCTCCCTGCCCTGCTGCCCACGGGGTTTGGATGCAGCCCAGCACACGGGGGGGATTCTGGGCTGCAATTGCACTTTGCCAGCTTACGTCAAGCTTTTTATCCATCATGGTCTTTTGCTCTAATATAAAACAAAGCAAAAAATTCCAGTTCATTCTTTCTTGCCACTACCACAGGAACACATACAGCATTATATCTTTTCTTCTCTCTTTTTTGGACTATTTGCCCACCTGCATTCCCCCTCATTCTTCCTACTTATATACACTCTTACACTCTGATTGGCGGCTGCTGTGCAATGTAAAATGAGGAATAACCAAGATTTTCTCATGGTAACTGATTGAACTATGTTATTTTTTCAAGAATAGAGCATCAGGGCTAGAAAAAAAAAAGAAAAAAAGATAAAATTCTTATATATATATTTTTTTTCAACTTTATGTTAAACATATTTCAGGTTCTTTTAGTTTCCTAGCTGCCATCAATATCTGCGCTCTCCTGAGGACTAACTCAGGGTTGTGATACTTTTCAAGTGTCATAGTGTATTGATATATATTTTAAAATTACTTTTTTGGATGATTTTGTCTGAGTTTACCACTACTTTTCTGTACTGCATCATTCCATCTGTTCATACTGTTCCAAAATGAGACTTTTGAAGGAAAAATGGAAAGTAAAAAAAAAAAAAAAGTGATGTAGGCCACAAGCACTGTGTAGACTGGAGGGTTGACTCTGTTTGAACTTCCAGAAGCATGACTGGTTATTAGTTCTACAAACAAGGAGACAGGATGCATTCCTCTGGGAACAAAAGAGTTTACTTCTACTTGAAATCCCCACAAAAAAGCATTGAAAAAATTACAAGCAGTAGGAACAATGAACTGTATTTCTTCTGCTGCTTTGCAAAGCAGTGCCATTAACTTACCTTTTCTTTTGCTGAATATTTTTTTTTCTTTTTCCTTCATGCTGAGCAAAAGCATTGTACTGTCCCATTGCACCTTAGCAGCTAATCTGGTAAAAAAAATTAGACCACCTGAATTGGTTAGTAATGTGTTAATATAATAATGTTTTGTCTTGTGGATTCCTCCCCAGAGATTTGAGCTGCCCCAGCAGTAAGGTACAGCAAATTTCTATATCCTCCTGACCTTTGACAATAGGAAAACCTTCAAAATGTGTGAGTCTTTACATGTACCCTCTACATTTGCCATAGAAATTGATCTTGTCGAGAAAAATCTATGATCTTTCATCCAAGACTCAGTATGAAAATTAAGTATTTTTGTTTAATATCACGCCATCCTCAGGCCTTCAAGTTCAGAAGATCCAGAGACCCAACCTGCTAGACCTCAGTAAAATAAAAGTCTTCTTTCCCATCAAGAAACACAGTTTTATGATATGTTGTTATGTCTGTCATCTAGCTTCAAAAGCTAAATGAATACAGCCAGAACTTCCAGTTTTTTTCTGCTTGAGAATCTATCCACATATAAAGATTGTCTTCTTTGGTAATATGTTGTATTCATCACCCAAATTAAACTTATCATGGGCTTTTTTCCAGTTTGTTGGTAAGGTATCCAATTCTATTGATAAATTCACATCTGTTTCTGGAATTCTGAAAGTACCTCTGCACTTCATTTCAAGCACAGATGCAGTTGAACACAGCGATGGCAACTGCCCACCCTTGAAGCCAGTTGGAAGCCAGCCACTTCCACATCAGAAACAAAGTAGATACACTGGACAACATCAAAGCTGAGCTAATAAGCCCCTGTGAGAAACAGTGTACATTAGCTAAGGTTCATTGTCTGACACACACAGCTTCCAGGCAGGTTAGCAAAAATTCACATCTGCCTGCAAAACACTGTGCAGACACATCTTTCATTAGAGCAGATAATAGAGGTCCTGTTACTAGAGACTAGATTAGACACGAGATCCTATTCCCCTTCACACAGAGCCTGATCCAGTGGGAATTCAGCCAACACTGAACCCTGTTTATAGCTGATATTTTCTAGCTCATTAAGCTTGTCTTGCTGTTTTTCTCTGTTACAGTACTGTCCTGTTCAACAAATTCATTGGGGTGTGCCATGTAGTACTGGAATTTTTATTCTACTACAAAAACCGAAACATGAGGGACTCTGTAGACTTGTCATATTTGGAAATAAGCTTGTATAATGGAGCATTATTCACTTGGCAAAGGTAATGAATATTAAATCAGCAGATGTGTTTCTCTATCAATAAATTGTGAATTCGATAGCTGTCTTTTTTTTTTTTTAACATTTTCCAACAAAAGTGTTGTTTTTCCATAAAGCCTATGTCAAGTTTGTGGTTTTGCAATGCTTCCCACTTGTTTGAGCAGGTGTGCTCTGGTCTCTCTTGGGTAGTTTGGCAAACCACCTCTTGTCTGTAAATTTGCAACAGGTGTCTAAGCTTTGAAACATAGACTGTGTGAAATAAAATTATCAGGATGTAGCAAAATTACAGAGTGACTCTTTCTAAGATTTTGGCTATTGCAAAATCCATTACTGCTTTTCCACTGTTGGACATTCTGCTCCATCTAGTTTATAAATAATATAAAGCATCTAGATTATAGTGATGCATAAAACAATACCACTGATATGTTGTTGCTTTCTCTGTAGCTATAATGTAGGTACAGGTACATATTTACTAAAAATGGCAATGTGATATTAGAATCCAAATTTGTCTTTGTGAGAGTTAATTGAATGATTCTGGTCAAACACAGGTTCATCCCTCCCTCTCCTTGAAATGACTTGTAAAATGTTTTGTTGCAGTAAATTGGAAAATGAGGGGTTTTTTTTCCTATTTTGTTTCTGTTGTAAAAGTTTTGTGTCTTGGTTCTGCCGTGATCCAGCTAGGATTGGATGCAAGACACTGAAATGCCACAGACAATTCTCACAATATTTTTTCTGTGCAGATTTTCAGGTCCAGAAGTTTGAATAGTTGTCAAAAATTTTGAGATTTACCCACCACTAGTTTAATTTGTATTTTGTCTCAATTGTCTCATACAATTATCTCGTTGTATGGCACGGACAACAAATCTGTTGTCCATATACAACAAATCTGAGCCCAGCATGGAGTAATTAACTTTAAATGTCTCATAAAAGTATTTATCTCTAAAGGCTATATATCAAGGTTATTTCTCTTCAATTTAAAAGGCTGGGGAACTACACAATTAACAACTGCATACACAATATTTTAACACAAATACAATATGCCTATTTTAATGATATTTTATAGAGAATATATCATTTAAAACATATGTATAATGTTTGGATTTTCTTTACATTCGATATGTTAAATATACCTTTCGATATAACTTTAGACTGCATCCTTATTATGTGTTGTTCCCTCCAAAAATCTAGTTCCTCACCTCTTCCTGCTAGTTAAATACATACTTGTTGACAAATATTAAATGAGAAGAAGCTATCTAACAGTTAATGCATTAAACACAGTTCTCCCATCTCATTCAGATCTGGCCAAAACTCAATTTCATAAAATGTCAATTTTTCACTGTCAAAATTCAATTTACTCAGGAAAGGACAAAATGTTTAGAAACAAGCTACTCTTATAATGTCTTACAATAGTGCTCTCAACTTAATAATTGGATTTTATCATTGCTTATCACTGTGTTAGGGAAGAAAAACTACTCTGACAAAGAAAGAAAACAAACCCTAGTATATACTCCAGGTTAGAACACTATCACATAGATTTTAACTTCCAAGTTATCTGAATTACTGATTATAGCAAGTGATGAGGTACTTTAAAATGCATTAAATCACTAAGAGCACCAGTGTGCTCCATATACCTTCCCAGGCAGTTTGTAAAGAAAATATAGAACTCACTGTCAGAACTCCTCATGCATGGAAAGCAAGGAGGACATTTAATAAGGACTCACCTTCCCATTGCAGACTTTTCCTGGGCTCCAGGGAGGTTGTTTTTGGCTGGCTGACCATTGCCCTGAGGAATTCAAGCACAGAATTCCCACCCTGCACTCAAGGTGTACCTCCTGAGTCCAGCCAGCAAATCTCCTCCCACGGCTGATTTTGATTTTGCTCATTAGAGATGGGGCTGCAAAACAAATTCCACCTCTCCAGCTCCTGAGGGATGACAGATGAAGCTGGCAACACTTGTGTCTGATTTATGAACTGCTGAATTTCATATTTTTTCATTTATATTAGATCTGATTTTGAGAGAGAATCTAAGACTCAGGGTACAATCACATTTTGTCAATTGACCACTACTCTGCTCACAAACCCCATTTAGAGTGTGTGTTTATTTTTCTGTAAAGCACTGTGCTGGAGAGGTGACATGGAATGATATTTGAGTGCATCTTAAAATTTATTCGATTTTATCTTTCGTTAACAATAAGTCTTCACCACTTTGCACATCTAGGGGAAGTCAGGATTAACTTCAGTTGCATGAGTAAGGAATAATGCTAAAAGATTATGCCTGCTTCATCAGTAGCAGAGAAACTAATTTTTTTTCAAAGTGATTTGTTTATGGCCAACCAATTGCAGTAAAACAGACACCTCTTTTTCTCCTGCAAATATGATTTCACTGAATGCACCTGCTTTACCTGGAATGAAGATTAAGACCTAAGAATTGTTCTAGAAGCAATGGCAATATTGGAAAAATCTTTCCTCCAGTAACCAATCAAATTGCTCTTATTGAATTTTGTAATACTCAAAATAGTAGGAGGACATCAAACTATATTAACTATATTAACCAAGGCTAGGTCATATTAACAGAGATTCAATGAAATAATTTGATGCATAAAAATTTCAATTTACTCTAAAATAACACTATTAGGCATTCAATTCAAAGACCAGGATAAATTATTTAGTTACATAATTAAAATCTGCTTCAAGCCTTCAAAAGTAATTCTTGTAAATTTTCTGTATGATTAGAGATGTTTGGATTATTGTACCTATTATGGATGTATTTGAAGAATTGTGTAGGTGGTGTATTTCAATTTACTGGCACATCTTTATATGAAATATAAATCCTATGAAATTTACAGTCTAATTTTTTTACATAGGTGTAAAATAAAAGTGTTTTTAGGTACAGAGAAACTGTAAAATGTTTGCCTGGGATCTCAGAAGGAGTTAAAAAATCCAGTTGAGCACAACTGAACTCCTGAAACAGAAAGATTCCCATTGGCCTGAATAAGATTTGGGATTAACAGATAACCTTGTACACAGTGTCTCACTACTACGAAGCTACAGACCACTGTGACCCATTTTACAGCAGAGAAATAAGTTTTCACTACAGGTAACACTTAGATCTCCACAAAGCAATGATGTAACTCTGCCCCCCAGTTTCACTGCTCATTTTAAAGGAAGAAAGCAGTGACATGTGCCAAGCCACATCAGCTGCTGGGGCTCTTGTGTGGTCTCAGTGCAGACTGAGGCTAGATGGAGATTCCTGCTGAAGGAGAGGAAAGAGTGCTGCAGAATTCATCAGTGCAGGTTCAGAACTGTACAGCAGAAATTAATAACTTCACAATAGTTTGTCTACAATTTCTTGGTGAAATGTCTGGAATAGAAGACAGCCTTCCTTCTTTCTCAGATATTTTGGGTGTCTGAGATACAAATGAGTTCACTCAAGGTCAGCTGATGATCATCTATGCTTAGCGTTTGTGATGACACCCCTGATGTCCTGCCAGCTGAAAAAACCCACAGAAAGGAATTTGTTTTGGCATACTCGTGCTGTATTTAGAATTTCAAAGCAGCAAACAAGAAACTTGGTGTTTTTGGCTATAGAAATCCCTAAAGGCCCAGATAAACTGATCTCCTCAAGGAGAAGTCCTCACAGGTATCTTAAAAGAGAAAACCTTGTGTAAGCTCAAATAACCCCACACTTTGGATTCCATCTGTTGTGACCAGCCTCTGAGGCAGGTCAGGAGGGTCTTTGCTAAAGGATCCCTTGGAGTGCATTAAAACGAAACAACACTAAATAACCAATAGAACAACTGCAATAGTTTTTATTTTAACGATTCTGGAATTGTTGGGAAAAGAAGTGTATAGCTGTCCTGGGATTTGAAAGAAGAGATAAGATATTAGAAAAGGAGAGATAGTAAGAGAAAGATGGAGAAAGAGAAAGATAGAGAGATAGAGAGAGAGATAGAGAGAGAGAGAGATAGAGAGATAGAGAGAGAGAGAGAGAGAGAGAGATAGAGAGAGAGAGAGAGAGAGAGATAGATAGATAGATATCAGCTCCCATTATGGGGAAGCATCAGGGCAGTGGAGCAGAGAGTACTTTGGATATGATGGATGGTCCATGTATCCTGGCTCTTGTTGGTCAGAAACCGTGATAAGTTCAAACCGATGTGTAAGGGAGGAAGAAAAAAGGAACGTGGTACTTTGTTTTAAGGTAGTCATGTAAAACTGCACCTGTAAGGTTGTGGTGAAGCAATACTGCTAAGGGACATTAATAATGTGATTATTGCTTGGCAGTGGAAAAAGCTGTAAGAGTGGATAAACCTAGCTCTGGAGATAATAGACAACTTCATGATTTCATGGCTTTGCTGTATCAAAAATAAATGACTTCTTGTTAGTACCTATGTGGAATCCCATCTCTTTAACCACTGACACCCATGGCTCCCGTGATCTGTGGATGATTGTGGTCAGTGACTGGGGTAACAATTCACAGTCCTGGTCTCCAGCACACAGAGCAAAAAAGAGAGTTTATCAAGAAGCACCCCAGTACCTCTGCCAGGAGGGGTTCTGCTGGGGTATGCATGGTCTTTCCTTGGAAAGATCTAGAGAGGGACTCTATGTACAGAATATAAATTTGCAGCTGGGCAGTGGTGCCTTGCTGCACAGGAAGGAGTGGAACAGTGAAAAACACAGTAAAAAACACTATCCTCCCTCTGCAGAATCTGCTGCTTACTGGGTGCTTCTCTATTTCATCCAAAATAATCTCGTTTAAGACAGAGTTTAACCACAAGGCCAAAGCAGTTTATCACATTGTCCCAAACTGGCTGTCGTTGTCTCTTCTCTTGCTCTGAAGGAAAACTGAATTGTTAATCTCCACCAAAGCTGAATGCACTGTGAGAAAGTGGATAAACAGAAAAAGTTCATAAAATTCGTGGTGTAAAAGAGGCTATTGAAAAGAAAAAAGGGGTATAACACTTTAAAACTGTCTAGAAAACAAAGCTAAGGCTTCATATTGAAGCTCAAAATCTTATTATTGAGAAGGCCTAACAGCTGACATTTGGCCTCAGAATCATATGAGATGTTTGTTCAATGTTGCTTCTTCCTGTGAATTGTTTTCACTGGTGAAAGGATGGTGAAAAGCACTTTCAAAATCCTTCTTGGTAATCTTAAAAAGCAAAAAAAAATTACTAAATTCCTGTGTGACGAATGTCAGATAAAGTACTGTAAAGTGTCCTTTATCTTGTCATTTCTCTTTCCATTATGCTCTGCAAAGGAAAGTACCTAACAATACATGTAAGATAATGTGTCAGTAACAGCATAATATTGATTCATTGTCAATTATTACATATAGAAATTCTTCATAAGACATTCGTGAAGACAGTGTTTTCTCCGTATAACACATCCATTACTGCTGGCAAGCATAAAGTAATATTTATTAAGTGGCCATTTGATATTTGAAATTATGAGGAAAACTGTATTTCAGACATATCTTTTAACAACCTGTTGACTAAAAGAATGAAGACAAGTAGAAGCCACTTCTCCTTATCATGAGTCTTATCAGTAATATATTTTCAGTGCAAAATATGTCAGTACATTTGAAGACTTGCTATGCAAATTCATGATAGATTAGAATAGCATGATAGATGAAATATTCTATTTAATTGACAAAATATTTTTACCAGTAATTCCTAAAACAATATCATCTTCTACTTAAAAGTACTTGTTTTCTATCAATGCTGTTGCTGTCACTATTTCCCAGCGTACCCTGAGATTGGTACCAATAGGTTCTGGAATCACAGAACAAAGTGGGCACCTTGTAGGCAAGAATGACCCATGGAGGGGATTATTAAAGCAGTAAGTGAGACTTAATACCTCCTAATCTCCAAAGATAAACTAGAGTCTATTTACAAGCCATGTATCAGAAGGAACAGATTATTCACCAAACTCTCAGTTTGTGTCACCTGTTTCAACACTTGCATGTGTATTTAATTACACTAAGAGGAAACATTTTCAGAGAAGCAAACAAAAAAATCCCCTGATAAACAAACCCCTCACTTTGATACACATAGTGTGTAAGATTTCTTTCCCCTGTCAGTGCCCACATGCCCCATAGACATGCATTTTATACCACACACTGCAGCACTTGGTTGATTCATTCTTGCCTGGGCACCATAATCATTTCATATTGCACTTCCAGTGCAATATAATTTTTATGGTCAGAAATGCTTTGATGCTGTCTTGCAAAGAGATGGCACTAATTGACTTCCATGTATCCACCTAACAAACACTGAAGTTCTGTTCCCAAAGTGCTGCCCCTTGCAGCTTTTTCTGCCTTTAGGTTGAGATTTGATTGCAGCAGCAGGAACAACAGCAGATCTTCAAACTGTAATCATATTTTTCAGCAGTGTGCATCACTTATTAACCTTCATTTGATTTCCCTCTGGCACCCACAGCTCCAACAAATGTTATGTTCGTGTTCAGTTTTGTTAAAATCACAAAGCTGGCAATAAATGCTGTAGCTCAGACTCTCACTATATAAACAAACCCTTGAATTGTTCTATAGCTGCTAAGGTGCAGCATCTGTCCTGTGTTAGAACACCAAGTTCAGAAACTGTAGTGGCTGAAAGAATTTGTCCAGTTAGTTGTGAGTAAAATGACTAAAAGGAACTCCTTATCTGTGAATCATAAAAAAAATTGCATATATACTACATCTCTTGATGCATGTTAAAAAAGAGAAAGTTTTCCTTTCTTTTAGGACTACAAGGGGCTTTACTTGACACCTTCTAGTTGAGGCTGGGTGTTTGTTCCTTGCATTTTGTTTTGCAGAAGAAACATGATCTGACATTAAAGCAATTGTATTGGCTTTGGAAGTACTTCATTTCTTCTTGAATAATGTCCAAAATATATTAATTACCTACCTTTACTTTTTCTCATTAGTGTACAAGAATGAAAGATTCACAACCTAGAAAGACAGATAAGACTTGCAAGTGCAACTAATATTTCATTACCTAAATTTCTGGCTATAAATAAAATTAAAATGGACCTGACCTTCAGGAGATAAAAGTCATTCAGATGGAATCACCTACAATCAAATAATTCTTAAAAACTCTGGTTTTCCACGGAAACAGAATAAATCAAGAAATACTTTATTGGATTTATCTGGCTTGTTTTTCTACTCAAAAAATGCCTTAGAAAAGGTGTGTCTTTCATTAAAACTTCTTTCTTAATTATATTAATTACATATTTCTTGTTGGCTCTTTTAAATTTATGGATGGACTTAGGAGCAGTGAAATATTAGTATTATCTATTGAAGTAAAGTAATTAAAAATATTCAATAGTTTGGGATAAATTTTTTGAAGAGCATGGCATACTTTATTTCTAATTATAAGATGGATGCATTACCCAGCTACTGGTCCATAAAAATGTTTAGAATTTAAAATTTTCTAAAGCAAAGGACTAGAGTCCTAGAGTCAAGACTGTCACACCCTTTTGTCTTTAAGCCATGCAGAAATTAGCTGGTGCAAAGCTTATGAGTGACATAAACACCATGAATTTGAGAAGATTTGGGTGGAAACACATGCAAAAATTATGTTCTGAACAACTAAACTCTTCCTAAAGATGTTCCAAAAGGACTCGTGTGAAATCTTTTTGTTTTATAAAGTGATTCCTTAAGTGGTCTGACAACACAGAATTTTCAAATTATTTTCCATAATTACAGATTGGAAGAAATAAGGATTTGGTTTTGGTATTTTTTTCCCCATATAAATTATAGACTTTGTATTATTGACTTTGTATGCATTATTGCCTCCCTCTCCCCTCCTCCTCCCTTCCCCTTAAAAAACAAATTGGAAGCTAATATGCTTTTTTGTATAAAAGAAGTGAAGTTCAGGTTCCATTTGGTGCCATGAGTAAGATTTCAGAAATAACACAAAAATCCAGACAAGTTATTTTAGAACTCTGTTATTTTTTGCAAATATATTCTTCCTCTACTTTCCACATACAACACTGAAAAACACCAAAACCCTCATGGATTCAAATGTACTAAAAGACAATCCCCTGTCTTGAACCTCAGATTAAAATACACTAAAGCAGATGCCTGTTGTGAGTTTTTTGGGGTTTTTTTTTTACTAATTTTTGTTTTGTTCCAGTCAGAAATTGAAATACAGAGCAAAACGTGACAAAATATAAATTATAACACGATGCAGAAGCTGCAGCTGACTTTTTCTCACTGAAAGCTGAAGGTTTTAGATTAAAGAAGAAATCTGTTACAGCAAGTCAAATCCTTTCTATCAGCTTCAAAACTATGTTTTGTATTGCAACTTGAACATTGCAATATGAAATATTTAAAACACTAAGGAACAACACGTGACTGAAAAAAAACATGATGCAGATTTTAACAAATTTTTAATCAATATCTACTACCCATAACAGGAGTAGCTTCTAACCTAAAATATTTGCATGGCACTTATTCTTGCATTCAAACCATTTCAATTTATCACACCTGTTGAGGAAGACGGTCATTGCCTGTAATCATAAGTGAGAAATGGCTCCAAGGATGCCCCACAGAGAACAGATAATGCCTGTTAATCAATAATAACATATTAGGCAGCAAGTAAATTTTAAGTTCCAGTCCAGGAGTATCTGGGCAGGGAATGAGGAGATTGGAGACTATCTTTTAAGAAAAAGTCCCCCTTGACTGAAGAAATAATAAAAGGATTAATTGCAAAAGGCTCAGTCTGGTTTTTCTGTCAAAGAATTGAGGTATGTGTTTTCAATTCTGGTAAGGGATGCACACAAAACATCACATTTTCTTTGCAGCTTTAATGCAATTAAGAAATCAATTATTGCATCAGAAAGTCTCCTGCCATAGAATTAACATCACAGCTGCACCAAACTTTTGAAAGAGATTCAAAGTTACCATGTGAAAAGGAGGTTTTGTCTAAGTTCTCTCTGTTCTTAAAAGTAGATCTGAGGTATTTCTTCTTCCATGTTCCAGCACTGAGGCCAAGAAAAAAGCAGAGAGCACCTTAGTAAAATAAGACTTCTCATGGCTTTTTTTTTTCTTCTCTGTCTCCTCTTTTTTATTCTTTAACTATTAGAGGAATAAAGAAAGAAAATCATAAGCACAAGGAAAGGATTTTCATACACCTTTTGAAAAATATATCCTTTAAACCCTGGTGATAAATACCATAGTTGGTATTTCCAGCAGAGGTGTATCCACAGTTATAAAAAACACTCTAATTTTTATAACATTTTTTCACCTGTTTGATTTAGATGGGACTAAAACTGATTATAAATCTACAGTTGTAGGAAAAATTTAAATTAGGTATGTCTATAAGATTACTGCCTATTTAGGCCTAAAGTTTGCTGCTTATACTGAAAAGTTTCAAAAAGCAGCTGCTTGTACTTGCACTCCCACACCTCCAAAAGAAAACACACCAAGTCCATAACGACAGTATTGATTTAATCGGGCTAAAGAAGGAAAAGGTTCTTCTCTGAAACAGGGTGAGCTGGTTTCAGCAGCAATTGTAGCCAGTAACCACACCCTATTCCAGACATTCAGAGGACTGTGGTGTCTGATAGATGGCAAGACCACCCCACCTTCAACAGGCAAAGAAAAAGCAAAATCAGAAAAGAAGTAAAAATTTTCCACTTTATATTTCTCTCACAAAAATTACCAACTCTCTCTCCTGAACAACCAGAGAAAGTAATAAAATAATATAATAAAGTTCAGCACTTCCTATTTGTCTTGTGATAGTTCCTAAATAGTTTCCTAAGGCAAGTCAATTTGTTCTGCTTATGGTACTGCTCCACCTATACCTTAAATAGAGCAAAGTACTTGAAGTGAAAACTCAGTCTAGAGCAAAGGAGTGTGCTATGTCATAATGGAGGCTCTGGTTTAAACCTGAATCATGTTCACACTCAGAAAAGGGCAACCCAGGGCAAAAATCATAGTGCATGTGTGACAGAGAGGGGAGAGTGACCTGCTTGAGCATGTATGATTTCTGCAAGCACCTGATAAAAAGGGATAGATTGCTTCCTCCCCAAAATTCAGGGTGCTGATCTTACCTTCAACTCCAAAGCAGACTGGGTGAGGTCAGTAGTGCAGGGTGAAGCCTGAGCTCTCATGGGTCAGCAATAAAGCTGTGTGTATCAGCAGGGACAGGGTGTCAGCAGGATGTGGCTGCTCAAGGGAAATGTTGAGACAATTATTGCAAATGTGTGGGCTAAGGCAGGTACCTCATTGGAGTACAAGAGTGTTTCAGGCTCACACTGAGGTACAGATGGCAAAGAAAACACAGTCCATGGTTTTAGTCCCTGTGCTACAGATGCCAGAAAAAGCACCTACACAAAGTACCCCTGTGACTGACTAGGAACTGATTAGACTCTTTTCACATGCAGAAAATGGAACAACCTACTGTTTTGGTTTTAACTTCCTTGCAGAAGAGGATTCCCTACTGTTTTGCTAGTAAGGGAAATAAATATCTATGGAAAAACTCTTTGCTTGACAGGTTTTTTATTCCAGCCGAAAATATTTGGTTTCTTATGAGACTTGCTCTGCATTTTGAGGAATCACTGTGTGTGGACACAGTACTTCATTCCTTCCAGACAAATGACATCTTGCAAATACTTTTTCATTTCGTTTTTACTGCTGCTACTTTGTGTTTTTATTATAAAAGCATTGCTTCTTTCTTTCTTTGAGTTCAATGATTTTTGTTCAAGTTTCACAGACAAAGCATCTGAGGAGACAAAACTGATCATATGTAAGCCTCTATTTCTATATTGTCGGCCCAAAGGCAGTATGACCTTATTTTCTTAATGTTTCCTTTCCCCCTGTATTTGAGGTAGTCACTTCTGAGCAATGCAGCCACCTTTTGTGCACCTATAAAACTCCTTGTGTGTTGATATACACATTGCTCAGGGCAAAAACAGTGAGTGTGGCTTCTCAAAAAAGTTTTTTTTTTTTGCAACAATCACAGAAAAAAAATATTTATCTGTTCAGTAAAATTATTTTACTGTTCAGGGAAAAAAAAAACACCAAGACAAAAGGTTTTGTCTTGAAACCTAGCACTGCTTCTTTTTCAGATTATCTGGAATAAGAATCTACTCGTTTCATGATTTACAAATGTTATATATGATGTCTTTGGGCTGTTGGGTAGAATGACACCTACGGACTCAGGACAGATGACAACTGTTCTTATATTGAAAATCTGAAATGCCACCCAATATTTTCCCATAGTATCAGTATTATCAGTACTGTCGCTATCAGACTGGTTCTTTGGACATCCAGCATCTAATCAGTCCCAGGAGATCTTTTATTTACCTAATCTATCAGTGAAAGCCTCCAATTCAGGTTTCCAAAATAGTCATATTTCTTAAAATCTATTCTATTTTGGATTTTCACAAGGAAAGAGATCTTGACAGAAAATTTGATCGGTCAGCCGTATACTATAAATCCTTAAACATAGTTATTCCACATAAACTTATTTTGTCTATTTGGTATTTTCAGCTTCTCATTTTATTTAAAGAAGGCTCTGCTCTTATCTTCAAAGGGTACTTCACTCTAGTAATGTTTTCTAGTTCTACACAGGAAGCAGGATGATACCTTTTTTTTCACATCTGCTAAATGTTTTATAAGCCATACTTATAAGCATGTAATTTTATAAATGACAGAAAAATTTGTAAAATATCTCACGTAGTAATGCAGTTTTAGACCAGGCAGATATTTTCCTTATAGGGAACATATGTTTTAGTTTTACCTTAGGACCAAAAAGGAAAAAGCCCTAGAAACTTCTATGCTCCCCAAGGTGCCANACTGTTTGTTATTTCCTCCTTTTATTAAAACCTTTTCTGTTGCACAGCATGCCTGAGGAAGTTGTCTTGCTCCTTGTTAAGACACTGGGTGAGGTGCAGGCACCCTCAGAGACTTGATGCATCTTCACGTGGCTCACTCCACTCTGGCCACATATAAGAATACATCAATCTCATATATCTATCTTTAAAGTATCATGTATATTCTTTATCTGCAATTCTTAAAAAAAAAAAAAAAAGGGCAGACCAAATTTTGAAACTTTAGCTTGAAAAGAAAGTTAAGTTTCTTCTTCTTTATTTGCAAATCATATCATAATCTTCATATGAAATATTCATCAGATAAAATGCTCTATAGCCTATTAGACATATACCAGAAACACCTTGTTTCCTGATCCATCTGCTTTTCCATGAAAAGTAATGCATTAATCATTTCTTTAAGTCATCCATTGGAGTATCAGTAGTAACTCTTTGTTCAATATCAAATTGCCTCTCAAAAAGTCACCTTGGTCAAAAATAGCTCTGTCACTACTACTTTACCAAGTTTTGACTAGGCATATTTACACTTAGTCTGATTTTCTCCATTTACTTCAACAAGTGCAAGGAACAAACAATACATTTTTGTGTTCTATGAAAGTATGTCTAATTTATCATATACAATGAAACACCCAGTGAGCAGAATTGTCAAATGGAATAGAATGGGTTTTAACCTGATTAGGAGAGTTTCACTTCAACATTCTCTACACCTAAGTTTCAGATGTACGAAAGGTGTGACATAATCTTGATTTTTGTATAGGATTTTAAATTATTTCTATCAATTGACTAATTCTAGAGATGAACCTGCTTTTTATTTGGCAGGCAAAGAAGCCTAGGAATATTTTCAGCATTGGGATTACAGTTTCAGAAATCCCTAAAGTAACATTCTGTGCTATTTATTTATGATTTTTTCAGAAACAAGTATGTCTGTACATGGAAATTGAAGACCTCTTCTTTAATTACAACTAGTATACTGTTTTCTTCTCATGCAATTAGTTCAATAGTTCCAGTGGAGTACGAAAGTTACCACTGTCAGTATAGAAGTAGTGGTCAATTATTAGATAATGAATTACAGGAATAATTTTTAATTGATCATGAGAATAAATATGGGCATTATATGCTAGGGTTCCAAACAAAATGCAGGATAACAAACATTCCAGGACAGCTGCTTAAACTCAGTTCTAAGTCAGGATATCTTTGCAGCAAATAATAATCACTTGTATAGTTTCCACTAACATTGATTTTACTCCTGACTTTACATTAACTACTCTATCTTTCATTAATCCAATTCACTATCTTCACTAAAGTCTGAAATAAGCAGAGCCACTAAGAATGTACCTTAAATTGGAAATGTATTATTTCTAACAAGACATTTTCTCAATGTTCTCATTTACAGGGATTTTATCTGACGTTCACATCAAAGAAAAGCAAGCTGTTCCTTGAGATACCTTGGATTACTGCAAGTGATTTCCATTACAAATATAAGCTTCTAAGTGAGAGAGAACAATAGACACAGAAGTTGGGTTTTTTTCATTGTGTGTCAGAGCTGCCAAGCAATATCTCTATTTTGGAAATGGAAAGGGGTACTCCAAAGATAGCTTCATTAAAAGACAGAAAAAAGGATTTTTTTTTTCCCCATTCAAGAAAGCAAAGTGAACTACAGCACTAGTATGACCATTTTACTTGGAAGTTAACAGACCCAGCTAGGAAACGGTCCCCTGTAAGGACCTAGGAATGGTTTTAGAAGTACAGCCACCTATCAGGAGCCAGTTCTAAATATTGACACCTTGTTCAGCCAGTGAGAAAGTAAAGTTCAGCTTTGTGAATTACCCATATCATGCTGAATACCATGGAAACCGTCTCTTTTCCCTCCCTGCCTCCAAAGAGGTAAGAAGAGCAGCCCGGCTCCCTCCTCTCAGCCCTACCTAACCCAGGCCTTTCCCAGGAAGCCTCCTGGGCTCGGTGGCTCCTGGGCAGGGAGAGGGGAGGAAGATGTGCCCCGTCCCAGGCTGGATCGAATTTCCAGTGGCTGTAAAACATCTGCAGATAAGCCATGGGTGCTGAGCACCCCTCCTCCTCCGGTGGCTCCCTGTGGAGGAAAGGAGGGAGAGGGAAGCCCTGAGAACACCCTGCAGCTGGATGAGTTCCCCTCCCAGCAGCCAGAGCCCTGAGACTCCAGCCCAGTTCAGTGGGGCCTGATCCTCCCGGGGAAGAACCATCATGGCCCTCTGCAGACCTGGGAGATGTTAACCCTTCCTTTGACAAGGTGAAGCTTACAGAATGTTGATCCTCTCTAGAGTGAAAAGTAAGTCAGAGTAGGGACATTTATTAAGACCGTGTGAAGATACTGAGGTCAGTGAAAGAGACATTGCATCTTAAGGGATGAGCAGATGAGAAGATGAGAAGATGAGAAGATGAGAAGATGAGAAGATGAGAAGATGCCTTAGGCTGAGAATCTTTTGTGAATTGTGGTAACAGACTATAATATGCTAGAATATATTTTAAATCATGGAAAATATGAACTGGGGGAAAGATTGGTGGTTGGAGCAAAGGTATCTGTAACAGACTAAGTGAATATTGATGTAGACCCCGTGATCTCCTGAGGCANACCCTGTGATCTCCCGAGGCATTTGAACAGAGTGAGAGATGGGATGAAGAAGCCTCTGCACCAGTGAAGAAGTGAGAGACATCTCTGCCCTTGAATGGGATGAAGAACATCCTTTGCGCCTGAAATGTTGATTTTAAAATGACACCCCAGCAGTGTAGAGCACATGGCCCATATTGCAGCCACAGGAAGCTGTGTGATATGGGAGAACCCACAGAAACAGATTCCCAGTGGCTGTTTTTGTGAGAGCTGAGAGCCACAAGTGAACTGTTTCTTTTTTGTGGAGAGTTACCATAACCAGAAGAGACTTCTCTCTCTAAAAAGACTGATGAAAGATTATTTTATAAGTGGCACAAACCTTGGCTTCTGAGTTTTTTCTTTGTACTTTGTCTGTAAAAAAACAAAGAAGCTGGTGGGAGAGGGAAAAGTGTTTTGACAGTTTCATTTTCATTCTTTTTTTTTCTTTTAGTGTGTATGAATAAAACTATCTTTATATCTTTTATGTTTGAGCCTGCTTTGCTTCTCTTTATCCAATCTGACAGCAAAGAAAGACACTAAAACCACTACATTAATTGGTACATTAGTCAAGAAAGCAAAATTAACAAACGTAAAAGCACTACACCTGGCAATAAAATTATCATCTAAGTTGTCATGACCTAGGACAGGGGAACAGATTTGATGATCTCTCACAGGTCAATGATTCTGTAATTTCAAATTATTTCTCTTGCATTTGCTTTGTTGAGTGAAAATTACATTTTTAAGCTAACTGTAGGATTTTTTACTTCAATTAATTTTTCTCAGTACATCTTTGACAGTACAAGCAGAAACCATTTCAGTTTATAGTCATCTAAAATACATATGTTGGGACCAGTTTACCTATTTACCCAAGGTACAGTAGGGGCCTTTACTGGAAAATTACTTCACCTCTCTTTGACAGAGGATTCAGGAGGAAATTTATTTTTTCACTGGCTGTAGGAGAAGCCAGATCTAGTTTAGATTAGATATCTATTTTGATGGCTAACATTTATTAGAAAAAATATTGTTATTCCCCCATCAGATATTATTATTTCCAATTATTATGGAAGTATGTCAGTAGTAATATTAATCTCTCTCTGTATAAATTAGTTCTGTGATTCAGTTAGTTACATCTGGGGAAAGGCAGGAAAATACTCTGATTTTTAAAGGAGGACAATCTCTCAAGGTGTCTTTTGGTATCATTTGAACTATCTGTCAGGTGAAACCATTAACATTTGCCCACACAGCACTGGTATCTTTTCTACAGATGGGCAAAAATCCTGAAAGAAGACAATAAATATAGCTTTGTTTTCCTTTTAGAGTTCTTGTATGATTTAGAAATTGGGGTTTGGTTACTATCTAACTTTATCTAAAAAAAGTGATAAGCGTGATTCTCTTTATTTATACCATGTTCTCTTCAAAATCCATTCTTGCTCAGAAAATCTAGAAGAAAAAACCCTAATGTCCAAATCTCAGTTCCTTGAGAAAACAGCAGGTTGTCCTGCTGCAAAAGCAGCAAAAGTGATATAATCTCCAATAAAGAAAACAAGGTTCACAGAACCTATAACTGGCAGGGAAAAAACCAAACAGCTGTAATACAAATAAGAAATAAAACTTGAACATTCATGTGTCAGCTTTGTAGGACAATACTTTACAGTCTCTCTGTTTGGAGGTATGTAATTAGGTGTTGATAATATGATGGCATGAGAGAAGAGAGAGGATGAGAACTCATCCAGGCCGTTTTTGGTTTATAGCTAGTTAGCTTTGAATGGCATGTTTCATTCATTCATTTAATTTGCAGTAGATCACATTTCTTCTTATGGCAGGTGCTGTTTTGCAATCAGTGATTCTGGTCAGAAGCAGAGTCAATCCATGTAGAAGTTCTTCAAGTCTGTTTCTCCCAAATCCACATCCAAGGCACAGTCCACAATTTTAAAATCAGCTTAGTTTATTCAATATTTAAACTTCAAATGAGTCTGAACTGGTGAAATCACCTAACAGAATATTACCTTGCATCTTTAATCATGACCAGGACCTTGCCATCATGGTTAATTTTCTTAGCAACCCTTCACTTCAAAGAAATGATGTCATGCTATACACAAAAATGAAAATTACACATCCCTCCTCACTATCTGAGAGGACCCAATATAATTATTATTATTTATGCCTCACATTTTTTATAAATCCATTTTCCAACATGGGATGAAAAATTACCATAGGGGCTGTATGTGTCTGGAGCCTTAACATGTGCCATGTGCAGGGGGCAGCTCAGACACATGAGAGGGGGCAGAGACCACTGACATGACAGTCTCTAAGTGGACAACCCCTTTAGAAAATGGAGAGAAGTTCTGTCTCTGGGGACAATCAGGGCAGAGAAAGCTTCCACAAATCTTCCACAATCGGGCTGAAAGCAACAACCCCCTTGCTGGTGTAGAACACTGGACGCCTGGGAAGAAATGCCTGGGAAATTGGGCTATGAGAGGAGTCCTAGCACATAAAAGCAGTTAACTCTTGGGAGTGGGGGCTCACCCAGAGGGTCAGCCTGGCACACCCCCTCTCCTTCCCCCCACCTTTTTCTTCCTGTGCTGCTGCTTCTTCCCTGCCTGTCTTTCCTGTGTGCACCTATTCCCCCACCCTGCTTCTCCTTGTAATGTATGACTGGGAATAATTCATGTTCCTCTTGCTGTATTAAATGGCATAATGTATGATTAAAATAACTCAAGCCTCTCTTGCTGTACTCAATGGGAATAAAATCAGAGAGGGTTTGGATTGTACATACAGAGATTGTATCACCCTTGCCAGTAAAGCTGGAGACAGGCATTTGCAACAAAAAGATGGGTGGACTCATGAGATAGATGGGTATCAGACTGGTGATGAGAGAAGTTTCCGAGACAATTAACATCGATGCCAAGGAGATTGGACTTTTGCACCTGAATACAGGTTCTCAGAAATCTCATCAAGGACCTATCTTTGCCCAGAAAACTATTCAGCAGACCAGCGGTGCTGGAAAGAACTAACATGAATATGCAAAGAAAGACCAAGAAAGAAAAGAAATGTTGCAACTCGAGGTCCAGCCCAAAAAACTGTATAAAAACCAATGCCACAGAGCACACCTGGTGAACTGGAGGGGAGGGTACAGTGCAATAGAGGCTGTACCTGTGGTTCACCCAGTGCTGTTCCCGGGCTCGGCTCTTTTGTCTGTGGCATCCTGGCATTTTGTCGCATTGTTTCGTAATAAATTATTTTATTAATTTATTACTGGACATTTTATACGTTTCATTTGTAACATCCTCTTCCCCAAGGCAGCTCGTTGCCACTACCTGCACCCAGCGGCCAGTGCCACTTTACACCTTGCCCAGCAGCCAGCCCACAGCAGCCAGCCCACAGCTGTCACTCACCAAAGGGAGAGACACACAGCCCGCTGCTGTTTGGAAACCACACCCAGCCCACTGAAGGAGCTGGCTCAGTACAGCCCACACACCTCATCTGCTCAGCTGATGCCAACAGGACACCCCAGGGTTCTTGCAGTAACGCTGTCCCTGTTTTCGGCTTCTCTCTACATCTCTCTTCTTCCCTCTGTTCTCTTTTCTATCCTCCTCCAGTCAGCACCATACTCTTTCTTTATCAGTAAACAGTTCTCATTATTTAACATTTTTCCAATTAAGTGGTTCCCTAAAGTTGTCCAAACATACAAATTTGGAAGGGACAAAGACTTTTACTAAAATACCTTCCTCCTTTTAAATCTAGAAACCCTTTCCCCCCTAACTAATGGACTCTAAAAAACTGCTTGCCAAAACCAAGAAAAAAAGCTCTGGATTTCATGGACATTAAATTCTATGATTTTATGGACAAAAAATCCTGAAAGCATACTGTCAGAGAAGCTGAAGATTGAGGAACTCTGGAAGTCCTTAGACTTAGACTACAGAATTTATACAAAATTGTGTTTACCTCTGGGAGCCTTTGTTTTATCACACTTAAGTAGGTGTTTGTAGGAAAAGAGAATACAGGTGATCTCATTCCTGATAAATAACAGCTGTGTTAATTATGCAATACAGCCTCACCTCGATGAGTCATGAATATATCCAATAAGGATAAGTGTGATAAAAGGGAGTGGGTTTGTTCGTGAGGGGAAATCATGAAGGAGGAGGAACCTTGAGGAAGAGGGAATGAGAGGATCATGAAGAAGAAGGATCCTGGGGAGAGAGAATCACTGCTGTGAGGTCAGTTTGGGTCTGCAGTGAGAGCCTGTTGTTGGAACCTGCAGTTATAGTCCAGCTAGATAAAAGCCTGCAGTGTCTGCAAAGTAACACATGCAGTCACAGTCCAGCAGGAAATCACCAGCAGTCAGAGGCTGCAAGGGAAACCCACAGCGGGAGCTTGCTGCAGCCAGAGTCAGTGAATAGTTGGAGTCAGGATGGCAGAGCTGTAAAGAGGAATAAACCCAGACCCTTTTCATGCTGTGATGAACAAGAAGTCTGTGTTTTGGCTCATTTCTACCCCCTAGCCAGAGGGCTGCTGCAACAGGTGCTAACTTGCTCTTAAGCAGGTTTGCATAATAAGTTTATCTTTCCTCTTGTTCTAATTATCATATGCTTTAAACCCCATGGAGAAGAGCTTATACCAACAGTACAAAAAATCCTACAATAGGTTTCAGAAATCTAGGAGTTTGAAGCAATAGGTCTTTAAGGCAAGCCCAAATGAAAACGTTCCAGTTAATATTTGAATTTTCAGTAATTAAAATCAAAGTAATCATTGTTCCATTCCAGGAGTAAGATTAATAAGCGTTTGATTAACATTTAATTTATATAATTTGTTTTAAAATATGTTTTATGAATTATGAATTGAATAAGTTAAGAAGAAATACAAGTTACATAACTTATACTTTGCTTCATTTTTTATTAAAAAACTCAACCACAACATTTTAGTCTCCTTCATAACTGGAATTTTGCTTTGGTTAAAATACCCTTTCTAAAATATTAATTTGCAAAGTGAACAGCAGGGACAACTGAGCTGTGTCCCATCTTGTCAGCTGGGGGTTCACATATTCTCCAAGTGTTTTAAGAGGAGTACTAGAACTCATTTTCAGGAGTACAGTTTCACTCACATGGCCATTTAATCTGATCAAAGACAATGTTGGGGGGTTAGATTTGTTTCTTTTTACTTATAGAATTTTTTCCCTTAAGTTGCTAGGACACTAAATATTGAGTACTTATTGGTACTTAACCAAAGACAAAAGAGGTGGCCAGGGAAGATAACAGAGAACCTGGCTACACTTTTTTTTTGTTTCTTGCAGGTTTCCCTTGGTGGGGGAAGGTAACATGAGATTTTTGGGGGCAGGAATAGGACAGGGGCTGGGGTGGCAGTCACTCTTGCTCTCGGGATTCCTAAAAGAGGACACAGCCAGCCTGCTGTGCTTGCTGCAGGAAGGCTTCACTGTCACCACCGACTCTGGTTCTGGGAAACCTACCACCATCTGCTCGTGTGCCTGGGAATTCTGAGCTCACCTCATCCTCCTGTTGGAGCAGGGCCAGCCCCTGTCCCGTCACTGCCGTTTCTCCAACCCTCCTTTCCTGCTTTGAGGCTTTTGGCTACGCTGTGACCTTGAACCCCTGCCCTGCTGAGACATCCCTGCTGCCCTTGCAGCCACCACTGTGGAACTTCTGATCTACCTTATCTACCCTCCATGTTCCGCCACTCCAGCTTGGTGCCAAAGGGCCACCAGGATCAGACTGCTCCGGGCTTTGTGGAGCAAAAGCCCCTCCAGGTTCTTGGTTCTGTTTTATTATTAATGCTGTAGCTGTTTGTTTGTTATATATATAAATATTAGTAAAGGAGTGTTATTCCTACCCCCATACCTCTGCCTGAGAGCCCCTTTAATTTTATAAATTATAATAATCTGGAGGGAGGGGTTTTGAATTCTCCATTCCAAGGGAGGCTCTGGCTTTTTCCCTAGCAGACACCTGTCTTTCAAGCCAAGACAGAGAAGAAGTGGGGAAAAGATGGAAGTGATTGAGCAGGCAGGACCACAAGAAAAGGGGACCATGTTGTTTCCTATTTACAGGTGTCCTGTGCAGAAATGCCTGGTACAGGTGGGACCCTGTCCTCACCCTCCAGACCTGGGCATGTGCTTGCTACAAAATCCTTTGGTATTCTTCTTTAGACCTGCTACCATCCAAATAAACACAGAAGAGCAAGAAAAACTAAATCTCTGTGAATAGAACAGATTGAGCCCAGAAAGGTTCAAAATATACCACAAAAAGTTGATTAAAAACAAATTAGGTTAGGCATTGATGCCAAAAAAAGTTGTTATATATTATTTAATAGTAAAAGAGGCAGAAAGAAAGAAAGATAGAAGAAAGTTAGGAAAAGGAAGGAAGGAAAAAAAAATAGAAAAAGCAGGGGGAGAGGGAGGGGGGTGTTTACAGGCAGAGAGTGACAGGGGTTGTAGAAACATATCACCCTTCCAGGGCTCCCACTGACATCTTTTTGTTCTCTTCCATCCAGTCTTCTTGGTGGTGAGGGGCCCCACAGCCAAAAGTCTAGAATCCCATGGATTAATATACATTTGGGCCAGGTGGGAATGCCCAGATGCCTCCTCTAAGGGGGGTAGGTTTGACATTGACCCTTAAAACACTGTGGGTCTGTTGCACCATGCTGCAGTGCTCTGGTGCAGGGTCTGGGGGGCCTTTGAAGGGCCATGACACCCCCTCTGCTGTCTGTCATGTGGATGCAGCTTTTTCTGGGGTTAAAAGGGTCCTGAGCTGAGCTGGTCAGCACAGCAGAGAATGGGTGTTCACTGCCCCAGACCAGAGGCTGTTTCACCCCACACCCAAAGCCTCTCCTCCTCCCTACTTTGGTGTGAGGGTCTGTGCAAGCCTGGCAGCTGATGACCTGGGGGCTGTGGTCCCTACCCTGAAGGTGCTATGCTTGGTCCTCCTGTGAGTGTATTCTTCTCCCCTAGTCCAGACCTGAGTCACTTTATCTTCCCTTCATCAGTGAGGAGTGCAGGGCCTTAATCAGGGCCCCATTCAAGTCTTCTCTGCAGCTTTTGTTATACAGTTTTGCTATAACAGGCAAAATTCCTTAATGAAGATGTTTAAGCCATAAACCTTAACGTTTCAATCTCTGACAGACCAATGTAAGGTTTACTAAAATTCACGGGTGGAAGGAAAGAACAACATGCCATGGACTTTAGTAAATTATCTATGTGGTACTCAGTCACAGAATATGATCTCCTTTACTTGCCATCTGAGTATATCAAATACTGGCTCTGTAGAGGGATCAGGACAGACTGGATCAGTGAGTTGAGGCCAATTGTATGAGATTCAACAAGCCCAAGTGCCAGGTCCTGACCTTAAGTCACAGAAACCCCCTGCAGTGTTGCAGGCTGGGGACAGAGTGGTTGGAAAGCTGTCCAGAGGAAAAGGAACTGGGTATTCTGATGGTCAGCAGCTGAACATGAGACCAGGTGTGCCCAGGTGGCCAACAAGGCCAATAGCACCTGGCCTGTGTTGGTGATGGTGTGGCAGCAGGACTGCAGTGGTGCAGCTTTGGACCAAACAGGTAATTTCCATAAAAGGAAAAAGAGTTCCAGTTTTACCATAACACTTAAAAGGAAAAAGCCCTAGAAGTTTCTTTGTTCTCCTAACAGCCATTGGCTTAATGCCAAGACAGAAACACAGATGGGTCTCTTTACCTGCCCCTCAGAAATGCTGCCATTCTCTATTGGGCAGTTTTCCAAAAACCCCACCTAAACCATTCTGTATTTAAGGGAGAACACACAGCTTCTCAGTGCTCCTTTGGATGTCCTAGCAAAGTGCAATGCTTTCATGTACCTGTGCTCAGGTTCTATTTTGTTAATTTATTGTTTATTATTTTTTAAGTTTATTAAACCTTTTGCTCTACAAAACATACCCAAGGAGCCGTCTCACAAATTATTTTTAAGCCATTTTCTGTGAGGTGCTGGTCACCCTCAGAGACTTGATACATCTGCATGTGGCTCTCTCCACTCTGACCACATGCAGGAATATATCACAGGACCAGGGCAGTGATTGTCCCCCTGTGCTGGACACCAGTAAGGCCATACCTCAAACACTGTGTCCAATTTTATGCCTCTCACTTAAAAAAAGACATTTAGGGGCTGAAACACATCCAGAGGAGGAAATGCAGCTGGGGAAGGGTCTGGAGCACAGCTCCTGTGAGGAGTAGCTGAAGGAGCTGGGGGTGTTTGTTCTGGAGAAAAGGAGGCTTAAAGGGAATGCCTGAAGGGAAAGGAAGTTGTAGCCAGGTGGCAGTCAGTCTCTTCTCTCAATTAACAAGTGACAGGATGAGAGGAAATGGTCTAGAATTGTGCCAGGGGAGATTTAGATTTGACATTTGGAAAAAGCTTTTCACGGAAAGAATTTTCAAGAAAGGGGCTGCCCAGGGGAGTGATGGAGTCACCATGTCAGATGATATTTTAAAAATGTGCAGATGTGGCAGTGAAGGACCTGGTTTACTGCTGGACTTGGCAGTGCTGGATTAATGGTCACAAAGGTCTTAAAGTTCTTTTCCAACCGAAATGATTCTGTGATTTCATGGACAGTTAATTTGATCTGCCTTGATAATCAGTAAGTCAAGAAAATGCATAGGTAGGAATTATACAATGTTTTTCTGAAATAACACTTCAGAATGAGTCTGTCTGAACATGGTGAATTTTTGATGACGTTATGAACAGGAAAGAAAAGCTGCATGACTACTCCAGAAGTGTAGGCATCTGCCAACACAAAAGAAAAAAAAAAAAAGCAGGAATAATCAACGGTGTGGAGTAGGAAAATTTTTATCATGAGGATCAGAAAAAATAACACAATGAAGTAAGAATAGAATAAATTCATGAGGCAAGAGAGGAAGACAAAAAAATTACAAAAAGTAAAAATCCGTGGAAAATACTACTTACAAACTGAAAGAGAATGATGCTGATGTTGTACCAAAGGCTTAACAAATACAGATATTGCTCACATTTTAATAAGCGGGAGATGGGTGATTTGCAGGTTTTTAATGAGGATGGAGGACCTTAAGACCATCAGAGATACCAGAATTAAATAGATTGAGAATATTTTGACAGGATAGCTAGAGAAGCCAGTCACTCAGGAGCATCTAGGGAGAAGTTAAACCATCTTCAGGATCAAATAGACTGGATATATAACTCAAATTTGGTCTGGAAGTGTGGCATCTTTTAAGTGTTTTCTCCACTTGAGCAAAACATCAGATCAATAGGAATTTTGCTTGCTGACATACTGCTGAGGTTATTTATCTTCTAAAGGAAGAATTCTGCTCCATTAAATGTGCTGTCTTTAGTCCAGCAAAGTACTAATTTTTGTTCTGGTAATACCAAGAATTCCTACAAGCAATCAAATTCTTCATTGTTATTATGCTCAAAATCTTGTTTATATGCAAAGAGAAAGGCACACATTATGTATCTAAAAATATGCATATCAGGCCAAGAATTTATTGCTACTATGACTGAAATATTATTAGTATAAATCAAGGATTATGAGTTTAAAGTAATTGCTACAACAAATGAAAAAAAAAAAAGAAAAGCAAGCAAATCAATGCAGTTATACATGTTAGTTTTCACTCCTAATGGAGCTATGCTCATCCTGCCACTGCTCCTCCATGTCCTAAGGTCAGAAGGGTTCATGCTATGCTGAGAGATGGCATGTGCAGAGTTTTCAGCATCCTTTCCTGGCAGGAGTATGATGTTCAAGTTGATCACTATTTCTTCCTTAGTCTAGGATTCCCTTCGGGTTATTTTTCATGTCTTGGATAACTCACTTTATACCTTTCTGCTCCTCCAGTAGCATATGTTAAATGCTATTTTTGTGTTGCCCTTGTCATTCCCATTTTGTGCAGGTCTGCTTTTCAGTGAGGGATGAGGAGTGGGCTGTGTTCAGCTTCCAGGACCACCCTCCATCCCATTTCCCAAGGCTGTCCTCCTCTAAGCAGCAATCTGGGCTCCACCTGACAAAACCTCTGCTCTTAGACCAGGACTATCTTTGTTTTTGTCACAAACATCTTCAAGTGACTGCTTCTTGCTGCTCTCTGTTTTGAAGTGTACTTGTATCACACCAATACAAACAAAAGTGATTCATATAGCCACAGACACCTGGTCAGTTAAAGAAACTGCTGTCACAGCTAAACCAAGAAAAAATGAAGCTTCAGGCAGGTCAAGAAAAGTGAATACAGAGGAGAATGGATAAACCCCAGACCCGAGGCCTTGGAAATTCAGTGCAGTGGTTATGGCCCATTACCAGCAATGCTGTGCTAGAGAGCTCTAGGTTTATTTTGTGCAGGCAGCAAGTACAGGGGACCTGAGAATGATCCCCATGTGCTGGGCTCCCTGACTAAATCATGTTCTTAAATTTAAATGCATAAAGGAGTGGTGCTTATTTCAGTTCTGGCAGTGAAGTGTTTGCTGTCACCATGCCATTTGTGAACAGCAGTAAACCCTGCTATTACAGCAATGAGTTCCACTACATTACTGGAATTGAAACCAGAAACTTATATTTAAGCATATCCTTTAAAGACTTTTTAAAATAAAAATAAAATGCTCAGTATAGTGCAGCACTGAAACTGATGAAAAATAATATCCTCAGAGCTTCTTATCACAAAAGGATTACAATACTGATTTTTGTGAACATGTTAAGTACTGTTGGTTGAGGATGGAAAAAGAATGTTGAGGTTGCAAAAGTGAAAAATCACCATTTTTGAAAGCGGATTTATTTTTAAAGTGCAATTTTGGAATTATACTTCCCCAAGATACTGGTGTGAGTCTTTCTCCCCCCCCCCCCCCCCCCTTTTTTTTTTT
>VWYE01018871.1:0-136338 GCA_013398995.1 Alaudala cheleensis
TTCTTCCCTCCCTCCCTGTCCATGAAACATGGTCAAACTCCAGCTAGAAATAAGCACAGAGGTGATGTAACATAATGATTCTAAGAGCATTGATGAAACATGGAACATGTGTTGATAACTGACAATTGCTCATGTTAGTTTAACAGAACTGGTTTCAGAAAAGTCATTCTCCTTCTAGGAGATGAATCAATGAGTCTGAGCATGAAAATCAATGTGTAAAAGCAATCAGCCTGAACCTGCAATTGTGGGTTTGTAAGGAGTTTGATGCTGCACACAGTTTTTCCAGACAAGGTTGAGTTTTATGCAACGTTTGACAGTAGGAAGACAGTACTACTAAAATGAACTTCCAGTCCCACGTCACTACATCCATGCCCTACATTGAAAAAAAATAATCTTGATCTCTCCTCATTGTTCTGATTAAAAAATACTCTGACATATTTCTTTATTCAAATAGGTTGTAAATTTCTCAGCGCAGCAATAGACAGACCTTAGAAATCATAGAGTGACTGAAGTCAACAGAAGCTTTGTGAGACTTGTCATATCCATTCATATAATGAATTGTACCATGGAATGCTAAAGCTATTGTTTTTATTTTGACTATAATTTTTATTGACACATCATGAGACCTACTTACGTATACAATAGGCAAGAAGTCTGGCAAAGTGTACAGCAAAGCTCTCCTTGACTAAATAAATGTTTTCCCTGAGCTCAGGTAGAATAACATGTTCTAGCTAACTGTGTCCCCATATAGTACCTGAGGATATTTTACCATTTTTCTTTTAATTTCTATAACAGAAACCTTTTCTACCTGACAGAAAATTCTTCTTCCCGAATTAATCATTAACATTATTGTCAGCTTCCATCAGGAGAGCATTTATTCTGACTTCTGAAATAGGAAAATCCTCATTACCCACTTATTTATATCACTGATATTTTTGTTACCAATTCACTGTTGACTGCAATAATTTCATTACCATTTCTTGAACTTGTTATGTGCACAGAAATAAGACAGACTGGTTTTATAAAGTTATTACAGCAGTTTATCCAAAAAAAACCACATCTTTATGTAAAGGCATTTGTCCATAATATTCCTATATCTTCAGTACTTCCTGCAGTCCTGAAAACCCTATTTCAAACAGATTACATATTAATTTATGAAAAGCTAGAGATGGTGTCAACAATGAGAATTGTATGTGTGGTTTCCATGCATGAGAAAAAAGGAGAGGGCAGACAAAGATGAAAGAGCCTTTAAGATCAAGAGAGTTGTTGATGAATTGAATGTAATGCTCAACTAAACTGGTTATCTTTGCCATAGAATTTTTTGGAAGTTAAATATATAAATATATAAATGTATAAACAGGTTTAGAACAGGATTTAGAGCTCTAAGGTGAATCTGCCTAAAATAAGATTTTTTTTTCTTATTAAAGAACATTCCCAAAACAGAAGGGAGTTTGTAATCTCTAAGGTCAAGAACAGTAACAAGAACAGCTAGATTCTGTAAAATGTACAGTGACTGAAAAGTTGACCATGAGAGAGAAGTGAATGAAAGTTCATAGACACATCTTCACCTATTTGTCGTGGCCTTGTAGAGCACTACTTCACTTCAAAACTAAATTATTACCAGTTTGAATTTCTGGTTGCCCCAAAAATCTTCAGTGACATTCAGGGATTTTTTTTCTGATGTACCTGCTTTTGCTTCTCTCAGCAGTTTTTCAGGCACTCTGCCAATCTACACACTCCCATCTCTCTCCTGAATTTCATCCTGTCTTTGCTTGCCACATCTTGAACTTCTGAAGGTGTTTGGCTTCACAAAGGCTCCATTGATCTTCAAGGTCATGAGGTATAGTCAGACATCCTAATTTAAAAAAGAAAAAGAATATAGTATTTGAAAAAGAAGTGGCATGTAACATGTGAGTGATATCACTGAGTTTGTAAGGGAATTCAACTTTCCTCTCTTTTCTCTTGTGTTTTTAGGGGTTTGCACTGCGTTTACACCTGGTGGGGTGAGACAGTGGAAATCAATCTACTAATTTCGATTTGTGACAACACTCCAAATGGGAATGGGAAGTGCTTATCTTCTCAGTCATTCAGTTATTTGGAAAGAATAGCTAACCATTTTTACTCCTAGCATAGTTCATAGGGTAAACAGCACTGACCATCTTGCTCAGTTTTGGTTGACTTCATCAGGGTATCTCTGGATCCCCGCCCCAAAGCTGGCTGTTTCCTTTTCTGTATCTACATCCAGTATAATGGCAAAAATTGGGTCACATACATTGCACACATACTTCTAAAATAACAAGTAGTTTAGAAGGTGAAGTTTCCAGTTAGACAAGATGGTTAGTAGGCTGGGGAAGATTTTTTTGTTTGTTTGTTTTTTAGGTTTAACTGTCCCACAAGGAGGTCTGAAGTTGTTTGGTTGAATTCAATAACCATAAAGCAAACTTCATGGCTCAGATCACAGATGCCTTCAGAGTTTGCACAGCCCAATTTTCTACATCAGCCCCTGTTCCCAGCAGATCAAAGTTTCTGCATAACTGTGAAGTATCACTGCAACATCTGTGAAAAGAATAACCTCCTAAAGCCGTGTCCATGACTCTGTCAGGTGCTCTCCTGACTTTGCTCCACGTGATTCCTGCCTCCTGCACCTTTTTCTTCCTAACCATGTAAAATGTGAAACTGTGTCTGAGTGGACAGATGTGCCCATGTATGAGTGCACACAAATTATACCACACTCTTGCCTGACTGTGTAAACACTAGAAATGCCATGCTAAGAAGAATTTAAAGAATCCCAGAGGAATCATTTGTATTGCAGAGGTCAATGATTATAAATCCAGGTAAATCATATTTTAAGACCAGACTTAATTCAAAGGGCAGAAGGACTGGCAAAATGATGGGGAAAAATTATGAATAAATATTTAGTTATTTAGCTTTTTTTTATTACTAGCTTGTATGGGTCAGAGAATATCAGAAACTAACATCCAAAAATACCTGTGTCTGTAATGAGACTAATCAGAACTACAGTTAATTTAAATTTACATTTTTTTCTGGTATTCATAATCCATTTTTCTTCATATCCTGCAGCATTTTACCATTTTATCTATGGAGAATAAATCCTTGAGTTTTGAGATTGTACGGCCCTGAATAGTGCAGCTGAGCCCCAATTACATCATCTCTGATTATGGTAAAAACAGAATTTCTCTTTGCCAAGACGCTTCTTAATTTCAAAAATGTTTTCGAACCAAATGGATGCAAAATGTTGATATTTCCTGGAGAACAGACTATCACAACAATTTCTATTAGAAAACATTGACTAACTGCAGTGGTAATGACTCAACACTTTTGAATTTGTCTGGATAATCTCAGAACTCATACAAATCACCTGTTCATCTGCATTATCAAGCACAGAGCTGTAATAGCTAATTAATATGCATATAATCTGAAAGTCAAACCAAAATGAAATAGACTTATGTTCCTAAACCTGATATTTTCAGGTGCAAACTCTGTACCCTACAGGAAGAAATATTTTGTTTTAGAACAAGAAGTAGTCGCTAATTAAAGAAACATTCTCAACTATTTCTCATGTTGAATAATTCAGAAAAAATTGTGTTCTACTGAAGCCAGTTCCCCTTTAAAAATACCATCAAAATGTGCTATTTCATCAAAGATATTTCAGTTTTAATCAAAAATCCTTTGGAAAAGGGTTTAAAAGCTGAAAAGTTAGGAGGAGAAAATCACTTTGATATTGTGCAATTCATGGGCCAGGTACTACTGTAGGATGTAGAAAATCCTCTTTAGCAGGAAAGCATCAATGGAAAATTGGAGCTGGCACATTTGACATCACTAATCCCAGAAGAAGGCACCACTCACTTGTTTTCCCTGGCATTGCTGTACCTGTACATAATCAAAACTTCTGGTTTCACTTAAAAGCGCAATTTGTCCACCCATTCTCTACGGATTAGCAGTTCTAACAGAGAACCACAGAGACACATTGTGTACCTCTTATTTTTCCACAGAAATGCTATGTTCATACTGTTGTATATTTATAAAATCTATAATGTTTATATTCGTGTATATTGTTCTGAAAAGAATTCAAGAATTTTTACAAATTGTTGTCATGGCATTCTCTCCATATATTTAGATAGATAGCATATGCTTAAATTTAAATTAAATTCATTTGTCCTAATCAACAGAAATTTTCTTTTAATATGCATCTTGAATCTTTAATACCACAGTTGATCCACTAAATTTAAACAATACCAAATGATTGCCTTTATTTTATGTGCCACATTTCAAACTATTTGAATTTGTTCTCATGTCTTCAGTTATTTTTTACCTTTTCCTTAACAACACCATTTGTTCAGATTGTTCCTCCTAGAAATATTTTCTGGATCTCTGACCAGTCCCCACCACTGCTTTTCTCAGAACTGTTCCAACCTGTCAATTTTTCATAAATTAAGGAAACTGCACGAAGTTTTATTGTTGGAGCTTGCTTTGATGGAGTGCACTGGAAAGATAACTCTATACTTTTGTTCAAACATCAAGTCTGCTGCTTCAATGGAGAGCCAGACATATGTTTTTTAGTGTTATCAATTGATTTCTCTCAAGTCCTGAAAGTAATTGCCCTAAATACACTCGCAGCATTCATCCTAAAAATAACCAAATACCATATAAAAGACTCTGATGTTTTCCTGACAAGTGTGATTCATGAGGAGCAGCAGTGAGATGACTGGAAATTCTCCCAGCCAAAGTGATTACAGTGACAACCTCACGATATGGGATGAGCTGACAGAACAGCTGGTTTTACATTTACTCTTTATGCATGCACAGCTGGCAAGCAGTGTCTCCTGGATAGATGGATGTCTGTTTGTTTCAGGGGGAGATAATGTATTTATCATGCATCTGCTGTCATCTCCTGAGAGTATGCATTGCAATAAATATTGAGCATAAAGCTTCAAATTATCAGAGAAAAAGGAATTTTAAGCCTCAGTATGTGGTGTAGTCAGGGTTACATCAGTTTGAAACACTGATTACTGCTGCAGTTCTGCAGTGCTTGCTCAAACATTATTAATAGGGACAGACTGAGATTACTAACAGTAATGGATCTGATGGCCTGGGGAAAAATGATGGGGGAAAAGTAGACTATGAACTGTGAAGACCTTCAGCTCTTTTTGTGGAGTCACTTGGGCTCATGCTCACCCCAGTGGCCCTGGATGCACCTCTCACTGAGGAGTTCCACTGCCTTGCACAGAAGGGGAATGTGTGCACATATGCCATCACTGAAGATAGCTAACATAGAAACGGGAATCAGAGAATAATTTGGGTATAAA
Organism: Alaudala cheleensis; assembly: GCA_013398995.1. Classification (NCBI taxonomy): domain Eukaryota; kingdom Metazoa; phylum Chordata; class Aves; order Passeriformes; family Alaudidae; genus Alaudala; species Alaudala cheleensis. The sequence continues at coordinate 5,328 of VWYE01018871.1, forward strand.
GAGATGTTTAATGATCATCTAGACCAAAAGCCAAGCAATCACAGATCTTTTCTAGTAGATCAGGTTGCTCAGGGCTCTGTCCAGCCTGGCTGTGTTCCCTAGTGTGGCCTGCAAAGCCACAATGGAGCCACTTGAAGCAAGTGACACACTACAACAGTGACCACACCTGTCCAAGTTATTCTCACAGTGGGATGTTTTCTCTCAAACCTTAGAGGGCCTGTCTTTGGTAATTGATTAAGTCAGGTGCAATCACCATACAAATAATTTATCACCATTTCTATAACTTTAAAATGATGTGAAACCTGCCTGTTGACAAAGCCACAGTTCCACAGGTCTTTCAGAAATGCAGCCCTCCTGAAAGCAGCTGGTAAAAATTATCTCTTTTTACCTGTGTGTTTTCTCTTGAGAGCAAAAATGCCTTCATGGTTCATTCTCATTTCATTTAATACACGTGGTGAAAACTTGCGAGGTCACGGGGATTTATGCGAGCAGATTTGGTGGCCTTTTAATATTTGCTTAGGCTGTAAAATATAATTTGAATTTTAGAAGTATTTGTCATTGTATCTAAGATGGATAAAGGTATGTTTATTATAGCTGTATTTGCTATGTGTGATTTACATTGTTATATGTTGACTTTTCATTTCCTCAAATGTCACAGTTGCATTTTTTGTCTTTCTAACTTCCTCGAAGTATTGAAAGTTAAATATTTTTTTCACACTGATGGCAATCAAATCTAGTTACAAAGTCTTAGGGCTACTATACCTACTGAGCAATGACTTATTTTTTGAAAAGTACTTCAAGATGCTGATCTGGAGTGCCAACACATTTCATGTGCAGGACAACCAGGGGATCAGACCCAGCCAGCAGAGGTTTGTGAAATGCAGGTCCTACCTGATGTCCTTCTATGACAAAGTCACCCACTTGGTGGGAGAGGGAAAGGCTGTGGATGTGTCTACCTGGACTTTGGTGAAGCCTTTGACACCATTTCCCACAGCATTCTCCTTAAGAAGCTGGCAGCCCATGGCTTGGACTGGTGCACTCTTTTTTGGGTTAAAAACTGGGCCAAATGGTCAGGTGGCAACACAGAGAGTGCTGGTGAATGGAACTAAATCCAGCTGGGGGCCAGCCACTAGTGGGGTTCCCCAATGTTCAGTATTAGGGACAGTTCTTTTTATTATCTTTATCAACCTTATGGATGTGGGATCGATCAAGGGCACCCTCTGTCAGTTTGCTGATGACACCAAGTTGTGTGCGAATGTTGATCTGGGCAGTGGGAAGGCTCTGCAGAGGGATCATGGCCTGGACAGGCTGGATCATGGGCCAAGACCAACAGCATGAGATTCAACAGGGTGAACTGCTGAGTTCTGCACTTGGGTCACAAAACCCCAGCCAATGCTACAGGCTGAGGAAGAGTGGCTGGAAAGCTGCCAGGTGGAAAACACCCTTAGGATGCTGCTTGACAGCAACTTAACATGAGGCAGAGTGTGCCCAGGTAGCCTATAAAGCCAGTGACAGCCTTGCTTGTTTCAGAAATAGCGTGGCCAGCAGGACCAGAGCAGTGATTCTCACCCTGTGCTCAGCACTGGTGAGGCCACACCTCAAATCCTGTGTCCAGTTTTGGCTCCTCACAACAGGAAGGACATTGAGGTGCTGGAACATGTCCAGAGAAGGGCAACAAAGCTGGTGAAAAGTCTGGAGCTCAAGTCTGATGAGGAGCAGCTGAGGAAGCTGGGCAGGTTTAGCCTGGAGAAAAGGAGGTTCAGGAGTGATCCTCTTGCTCTCCACTACTCTGTGAAAGGAAGTTGTAGCCAGGTGGGAGTTGCCATCTTCTCCCAGGAAACTGGTGATAGGATGAGAAGAAATTTCACCAGGAATGGTTTAGATTCGATATTAGGAAAAACTTCATCATGGAAACAGTTGTCAAGTATTGGAACAGGTGCCCAGAACTGTTTGAGTCATCATTCCTGGAGGCACTTATTGAAACATTGCACTTATGGAAATGGTTTAATGCTGGAGTTGGTAGTGGTGGTTTAGAAGTTGGGAGATCTATCTCAACGATCTTAGAGGTCTTTACCAATGTAAAGGCTGATTCCCTATGATTTTGTCTCTGTTGTCAGTGTAGTGTGATTCAGCACATCTAAAAGTTGCATGTAATAATTAATACTCAAAATCTATGTTTATACTATATTAAACCAGCAATCTGGGCAGTGGTCATAAGGAGAACTTCTCTTTATATCTTTTGAATAGCCATGAAAAAAACTTCGTGGTGCTCTTGAAAGAAACAGCCAAAGAGTTTATTCTTTTCCCCACAGCATAATTATCCACATTTTTTTTGACTTTCTCCAGTCTAGTTATAAGGAAAGTAACTTGTTTATTCAATCGTGAGACATTAGTTTTTAGATCTTAAGCCATATTTGTGGGAAAGTTTCTGCTTGTTTATATGTGTGTTTAATATGCATGAATATACAACCCAAACTACTTTCATTTATTTTGACACAATTTTGTTATGTTGAATAAGACACCGTAGAAAGTTATCTAAATAACTTATTTTTACATCACCATATTACATTTTTTACCCTCTTTTCCTCAGCTATAAGCTTTATCAGCAGCAGTCTTTATTGGCTTTCAAATCACAGCTTTACCTATTGAATGGCCTCAGCCTTTCATAAAAATGGGTACAGTGAAATTCATGCCTGTCTTATGCAGGAAAGCAGAACCCAGGAACATAATTTTGCAGAGGAATATCAAATACTAGGCAGAGCAAATGTACCATTTGCTGCATCTCTGCCTCCTCATCCATACACTGTGAAACTCTTTTGGATGATGCCTGTGCAACTTTATGTTCTGTACTGTACCTTAGTTCTGTGTCTCTGAATTTTGGGTGTTTCTCTTGCTAGGTGTAGTTATGAGCTCAGACTTTAGGCCCTTTCAGCCACAGCTAAAAAGCTCAACAACTGAGCACTTGACCCTGTAGCAAAGCAGAGCACACCAGCTCTTCACAACAAATCTTCCCTCCCATTAGCTGCCATTTAGATTGGACATAGATTAAATGCCATAGTTCACACTTAAGTAAAAAAGGCATATTTTTTTTCAAAACTGATGGAGGTCTATAGTTTCCACAAAATTCAGAGAATTTTCTGACTTTTCAATGATTCTGTCAATGTGACCTCTTTATGTAGCTGCTATTGTACAAACTTAGATGCCTCTAAATCATTAGTTTCACCTGCTAGGCAGCCAAAATCAATCAATAACTCTTAAAAAAACCAGATCAGAAACACAAATATTTGAGGTACAATAAGTGTTTTCGGGATTAAGACTCATGTAATCATGGATTGGTCTGGGTTGGAAGGCACCTTGAAGATCATCTCATTCCAACCCCCTGCCGTGGTGAGAGACATTGTCCAACTGACCAGGCTGGTCAAAGCCTGGCCTTGGACACTGCCAGGGATGGGGCACCCACAGCTTTTCTGGGCACCCTGTGCCAGTGTCTCAGCATCTCACAGTGAAGAAGAATTGCTTGTACAGACCTAATCTTTTGCACACTTAATCCAATTCCCCAAGAAGCAGCCAAAATATGTGGAATTTAAGGAGCACCTTGTCATAAAATTAACATTAATAGTATGTATTATTTACAGAAAATTTAAAAAAAGAGGAAATATTTACTTGCAATTTTTTGCCCTGCAGTCTCTGTTGTGGGCAGAGATAACATTTGAGAAACATCTATGCTTGAAAAAAATCTAACACCAAAGAAATCTAATGGTAAGGTTGGGAAGTCAAATGACAGATGCTTGAGAAGCTGAACAGCAAGGGAGTTTGAGAGTTCAGACAGCAGATGCACGGCAAGGCAGAAGGAGTCATCTGAGAGAACACTTGCCATTTTTCATGCACCTGTTAAATTTTTGAACGATAATATTTCTATATGTGAGGGGAAAAACCAAAGCCAGGAACCCAAGGGGGTGAGGTCTTAGGTTTCCTATTTGGGACTAGCAGCCTAGTTGCCCTCCTGAAATCCTCAGTGTAATCAAATGAAGCAGCTGTTTGCACTGCTGGATCTATTCAGACTGGGAAAAAAGGGGTAAACACTTCTAATGCAAATATCAGCCTTGCCTCTCTGCACTTGCTGCAATGATTCTGTTATTTAGCCACTTACGGTGGCAACTGGTGCAGAAAATCTCCAGAGCAAACAAGGCTTTAATTAATAATCAGTTATTTTCCGCAATAAGTAATTGGGAGGAAGCTCAGTTTAATGCTTAGACTTGAATATATCTTTGTGGTCTGATAAAGAAAGTGGTTTACTCAACTGCTTTATTAATATTTCCTCTATATCAGCATGTCAAATTTCAGGATAATGCTATGTTTTTCATAGCTTTGATAAAGAGGGGGAATAGAAATGTGAAGTGGTACTAATCATTAGGATGTGTTGGCTTATTGGAAAAGCCAATGACTGAAAATTTTAATGACTTTTCACACTAAATATAAATAATCCCTAAAGGGAAGTTGACATTGCTATGAATGCTTGCTTCACAAGCCCATAAAAATTGGAAGATTGTATCTAGCACATTACAGGAAATTCTTTTATTCCTCAAAGCCCTGAGCATTGAGGCATATCATTAGAATACAGAAAATGTGTCTGTATCAACTGAAGCCCACACATAAAAATGTCTCAAAGTTCATAGTATAAAGTACAAGAGCTATTTTGTACTTGGAAACTTTTTCTCTATTATCTATGGAAAAAGTAATCAAAAATTGTGGCTCTGATGAACAAATTTTGCTTTATATACATTAAAGTATATACCGTAATGGATGCATTAGACATTGAGATATATTCATGTTTGATTATTTCAAGTTCGGCTCAAGGACTGAGTTTCAATCCATTTTTGTTTACCTGTTGAACTAGACACAAGTTTCTCTCCTTTTTCTGACCCTGATTCTCTGATCAATGAAGTTACCAAAGGGAATTTCGTGTCATTGAAGGGAGTACTGGATGGAACCACCATTCCTGTTTGTATATTTCCCGTGGGCAGCTTCTCCTCTAGCAGGTGGAAATTTTTATGACATTTTAAAACTGTCTTCTAAGTTTCCAGTATCTTTTGGATTGTTTCTACTGGTGTAGTTGATGAATAAACTCTCTGAAAAGTGTAAGCATACAGCCAATACACCATAAAGACATAGGAGAGAATGCATGAAAATGTATTACTCAGAAATATGCTAAAAATTGTTTTCTCTAAATATAATCTTGGGTTTTTTTTCTTTTAATGTATATTGTATTTCTTCTGTCTTTAAATCTATGCATATATAGCATTTAATGTTTTTTCCTCTGGTGGTATTATGTCTATTCTGACTTTCACTTCATTTTTGATAATCTTTTATGCAATACAACAAGTGTGATAGAAAAAAAAGAAGCAATTTAAGATATCAGATCAATGTTACATAAAGTATATATTTATGTGTATCAAGCAAACATTTTTTAGCACAGAGTTATGGGAGTTATCTAAAAAATGTAGCAACACATTATATCCCTTCTGTTCTTGAGTGGGTAGAAATCTTTAGCAAGTGACTTCACCCTTCTTTGTCAAAGCTAAATGATGTGGAATGCAGAGTTCTTCCAAAGTAACATCGTCAAGACTGTTCACTAAATAACCTTCCTGACAGCTACTCAAAATAACTGTCTAAACTTTCTTATCCTCCTTTTAAACTTACAGTAGCAGAGTTTAAATTGCTTTCAGATAAGCCAGATTTGAATGTAGATGTTTCTCTTTCTTGCTCCCACTCTCGCAGTTTGTTCTTCTGAGCTGAATATTTTCAGCTTCTCTCCCTTGGTATCTAATTGTTTTAGAAATTCTTTAACAATACCTCTTTTTTTTTTTAATGGCACAAATTCAATGCTTCTTAAACCATAGACCTCTCTGAAATATACTGGAATTGTGATAGAAGTGGTAGAATTTTTAAAGTAAATTTTGGGGATAGATGTCAAACTGTCAGGCTGCTGGTCATGGAATTTGCTTTGCTCAACTCAGAAGTCTCAGATGTTGAAAGGGAACTGTCTTGGATAGAAGGAGTGCATGGTTTTCTCTCACAGATTTTCCCAAACAATTGTTTGGTCCTTGTACCACTGGCCATTCCAAAACTGGTTTTGTGGAGGTGAAACATGTTCTCTATCAAAACCAGCAATAAATCAGGGTTCATCAGCTTGACAGCTGCCTGTACAAATAATGCTGTTACTCATGAACTGTGTTAAAATATAAAGATCTAAAGTTGAAATTATTTAAAGCATTAAGTTTTTAAAAATGTCACTATCAGGGGAGGGTTCACTGGAAGGACAAACAGAAGTTTCCTGTGATGCAGATGTTGGGCAGTGAAGGAAAGGCAGAGAAACAAAAGCAGTGCTATAATTAAGAGGGATGCTCTTCCCAGCTATTCCATCACTGTCATCATCTACTGTGTGATTCATAATATGATGGAAATAGATCAGGTGAATTGCAACCAAACTGCAGCTATTTTTCTTCACAAAGAGCACCTTGGGTGCCTGTCTTAGTTGGAAATATCTGCAATGCTGACGCCAAATGCTGAGATGAGTTTGATGATTTGTTTAAAAATCATAGAAAATATACAAGATATGATATTTCACCAAAAAATCAGTTACCAGACTTCCAGGAAGATACGGGATAATTCAAGGGTTGTGTTCTGAAAAGCTTCTCTGCTGACTGGTTGCTGCCTCAGGCCCATCTTTCATCAACTTCATTCAGGCAATTCACTCCATTGCTGTTTATGACACGCCTTAGTCTTTCTTCATTCCATCCTCTGCCACCCTTTCCTGTACTAAATGCATCTATTTTCCCACTAATCAGCTCCTATGGGACTTCCCCTTTCCTTCCATCATTTCACTATGAAAGAATTAATAACATGCTTGTAAATGATGGCTTGCTTTTAAATCAAGCTTATTCATTATCCTTTTCTGTTTAAAAAAGTCACACCATATTTTGCCCATCTCTTCCGTTTAAAAGAGAAGTCTGAGAAGTTTAGAAATTATTTTTAACCCTAATTTTAAAAGACTTTACACGTATCCATATTCCTTTGGAGGAAAAAACAAATTTTTACGTGAAAGATTGTCTATAGCTGATCCACAAGAACTTTTGTTTCAGTGTTTTGGGGAATGAAAATTAGGAAAAATATGAAGAGTTCCCTAAGTAGCTCTGATACCCAAAGAAATTCATGGAAATGGAGGAGACTCAGATGAGCTACATCAGCTGTGAGCTTGTTGGCTGTCCTCAGTACTTTTTGCTGGAATTATCCAAATCTCTATCATTAATTAAAGATTCATTAGACCATGAAATCACCTTGTATCTCAGTGGAGTAGGTAAGATACCTAGAATGGGAGAGACTGAATAAAGTTCCCATCCTAAAGAAAAAGATTTCCACACTTAATTAGTATTACAACTTGACTACTTGCTATTCTGAGAAGAGTAGCTGTCTTTTTGTACATTTTACCAGAAATTCCATCCTGGACGGAAGGATTGGTTTCAATTAATCAACATTTTCCAATGAAAAATATCCCAAAGGACATTTAAAAACCATGATAAGCTCTTAGTGTTAGTTATTGGCCTGTCCTAATCATTTTCAGAAGTGTTATACAGAATATTTAATACAGATGAGAATAATTAACACACGAAGCAATAGATGAAGTTCATGTAGGGTATAGATATGATATGAATTCAGCAGAAATTGTATCCAAGCTCAAAATTTAACATTACTGTTAGAATTAATTTCATGCCTTTTATAATCTTTTATACACTTATTTTTGGATGGTATGAAAATTGCCCTTTGGAGGTGCCAGTCTCTCACCAGTGTCAGGAGAGAAACCCTAGATGACTAGCCCAGATAAGGTATGTAACTTGTGGATTAATTCCACTCCACATAATTATCTGAGAATTGCCTAAAAAGACTCAAAATGTAAGAATTCTGAAAAGTGAGTCCTGCAAAGTGGGAACTTCATTTTAAGAGAGTGAGGTGAGGGAGCATAAAATGTCCTTGTGATGAGTTCTTAGGGTTATATCTGAAAGATAGTTAAACTACAGTGAAATAACTTCTTGCTAGCTCATTATTCCTATATCTGCAGATATAGATTTATTTTTTTCTGAGTCACTCTCACCAGAACAATGAAATAAGCAGCCTATATAAATTCTCATCCAAAGAAAGCACAAATAGGGAACTTTATGACACACAAAATGAACATGGTCAATAAGAAGAGGAACCTGTCTTTGCAATCAATAAGAGATCTTGAGGCTATCTGAAATCTAATAACTCCTCCTCACAGACCAGAATAACAGAGTCAAAACTGAGCAGATATGACTCCTTCCTTCAGTGCTGCTCATGCTGATCACAATACTTTTTTTATCCTGTTGTTGTGGACCATCTAAAATGATCACTGTGACCATCTCTTTGGTTTCACCTCTGAAAGGTCCTTAGGGGAGGGAAAAAGGAGTTATCAAAGCTATCTCAAAGAAAATAGATTTATTTTTCAAATGGCTTAATCATTCTACTTACTAGAAAAGCTTTTAAGATATAAAAACGATCAAGCATTTATCTTTTTGTCAGCTAAGCATACACTACTGAATACTATTATGTAAATATGCAGCATTGCAGTACAGCCACTAAATGTAGCATTTAAATTACAAGAAACAGCCTTCAAACAGCTAATAATTAACTCCTGTGCTCTCAGCACCTTGCCCACTTAATATTTACTGAAATTTTCTAACTCTGTTATGGAAATTTTTCCTTTGTGACAAGAAATAACAATGTGTTCTACTCTCTTCTGTTGATGTGTTCATTTCCTCCTTCCACAAGTGTGAAAATGTATGTACATATGTATGCACATGCACAACCTGTGGTCAGAATGAGGTGCCATGAGCCAAAAGTGCACTGACACTGTGAGTGAGAAATGATGAAATAGCAGCATGCCAGCTCCTAAATATCAGAGTCTCTCTCACGTTGCAGGGGAACTCAAGAGGTCTCCAGTTCAACCTACTGCTCAGAGCAGGGTCAGCAGTGAGATCAGACCAGGACTGGATCTTCCCTCCAAGGATGGAGACTGTAAATCCCCTCTGAGCAACCTGCTCCAACCTTGGACTGTCCATCTAGGGAAGAAGTTTTTGTTTTATCCAGTTGCATTTCTCTTTTATTTTTCAATTATGTCTATTGTTCTCTCACCACAAAGTGAATTTTTAATGTTTATTTCCTAAATTCTGCTTTGTTCCCACTTTCACAGATGCATATTCTTGATAGCAGGAATACACACATTTCCAGCCTACCTACACATTCTTTGATACTTTAAAAATCCTTATTTCTTTTTACTTTCTTTGTTCAAATCCCTTTATGAAGTACAAATGAATGACACACCTGTGAAAACGAATCTTGCTATTACCTGGAACTTTAATAATCATGTATTACAGTGAATCAGTAAAAATGTACACAACTTCTACCAACTGCTTGCAAATGTCTATCTCAAGAATCCCTTGCAGGGAAGGATAAGGCTGTATCAGACTGCCTCAAGCATAAAGTAGCATTTTTTGTAGTGTAAGTTTACATTATGAAATTAATTGAGTCTTTATACTAGTAAGATAGATTCTACTTCAATAATCTAGCCAGTTTTCAGGTGGAAAAATAATCTACTCATTTCAAAGATGTTTCTGAAAAGAACCAGAAAAAAAAAACCTCAAAAAACCAACCTCCTTCATGTTAATCTCAGTCTCATTTAAACTTGGATAATTAACTATCACAGTGGTAGTAATCTCTATTTTCATCAGTGTAAATAATGTGAAAAGCAAAACTCCAAAGGTTTTTGTTATATAAAATATTACTCTAAGGAATTAGTTCCATTGTTAGGTGTGGGAATACTTTATCTCAAGAGATGATCAGAGTGGCCTACAAAGGGAAACAACACAACTGAGAAAGCCCACTGGAAAGCAGTGTGTAGTCCAGGAGACATAGGTTAAAAACATGTTATTCCCCCTATTTGAAAGAGGTGAATGTGCCCTGCCCTACTCCAAACTAGGAGTGAATACCTTGATGATGTTTTAACTCACATCTTCAGCCCACTTCCACCACTCTGACTTCTGAGGGCTGTCACATTCCTCTCAGACTGATACACAGAGGTTTCACACTTATACTGAGGATTTTCACTGAACCTCACACATTTCCTTTCTTCCTTGGGATGTTCCAAGATTTTTTTGGGGAATCTTTTGCATGCCCTGTAGGGATGCAGGTACATTAACAGTTTAGTGCAGAGGGAGTGTGCACCTTGGATGCAAGTGCTTGCTTGCTATGCTTTGCTTCACATTGGGAAGCAGGTTTATATCCTCTAAAATGTATTTATTTGTGATGAAAGTAACCCAAACCAGCTAATTCCCAACCACTACAGGCCACTACTACCCTCCAAAATGCCTGTAGTGAGGATGGCATAGCACCAACACCAGCTCTTTCCCCTGTAAACCTCTCCATGGGATGCTGTTCCTGCTGATGCAAAGACATGTAAGTTAGCTGAAGCATTAGTTAGGTAGAAGAGAAAGAGAATTTTTAATAAACATTCTCTTTTGTTTGTTTATTTATTTGGGGTTTTTTTTTGTTTTTTTTTTTTTTTTTTAAGATCCATAATCCTGGATTCTTGGGTATATAGACTAGTTCTACTTAAGTAAATGAAATAATGCTCAGCCTGTGGCCCAGGCATCAACATTTGGCTGTTGAATTCTGTGTTTCCAAATACAAACTGCCCAGTTTTCTCCTGCACAATTAACAAGCCACCCAGAATTAGGGGCTCTCTCTAAAAGGACCCAGGGACAAAGACTCCCAGGTGCCTAAGGGTGTCCCACAGCCAGACTGAGCCAGCTTCCCTCAAAATCAAGGGACTCTCCCTGCTTCTGTTGAGGTTACTTGTATGGCTGTAGCCCTTATTGGAAAAAGCACAGGCAAGGGCTGAGGAGACAAGAAAGGTGGGGGCACAGTTAAAATGGGTTTGTTTGCTGAGTCACTGAGTCACCTGTGTGTGTGCAACATTTGGCTGAGGCTTTCTCTGCTGTGTGTCTGCAAAGGAAGCCTAGAGCAGGCGGGTATCAGAAACCTTACCCTGGCACTGCTCTGCAGCAGGCCCAGTGTTTTGCTCTCTTTCAAACTTGAACAAATGAAGAAACCATCTCAGTCAAAGCATTTTCCCTGGTATTCAGTAGGTTTCTAGATAAATTAGAGAATGAACTGAAAAAAACGTTCCTGCCCCTTTAACAGTTGTTCAGGACCTGCAAATAATGCAGCCACAACTGAAAATTCATCTTTTCTGAAATGCTGTTAGAATAATTTACTTGTAGGCTGGTGTACAGGGCAAATTAGGTTATTTATACTGTGGGCAGCAGCTGACAATATAAATTTGGAATTATTTGTTTTCAGAGCTCAGCTTTCTCTTCTCAGATCCCCCTAGCTCTGCTAGCTGGCAAAGGGAAATAGAAGAGAGATGTCATCCTGTGACAGAATGATCTTTTCACCAATTGTTTTTGAGGCATCAATCCACAAATGTAATCAGTGTTTTCCCCTCTACTCTCCTAGACTTCAGCCCAATTCAAAAAGGTTTTATGTGTTGGATACTGACTTCTTTTACTGGCCTCTTCAGCCTAGTATCTACACTGCATTTTGACTATGATTTAGTAAAGATAATTTAAATAAAGTTATATTCATAATTGTTTCTAAAATGGAAATTGTGGGAGAAGTTCATTTTGTTATGTTGCACAGAAATAAAGACAGGGAATTTCCAGTCTTAAATCTGTGTGTTCAAACTATAGCTAAGGAACAGAAATGGAAGATAGAATCACAAATAGTCATAACTATTGCAAGCACTTTTACACAAAAAAACTGCACTTTTCTTTTATTAAAACTTAAATTCAAAGAACTGAGGTAAATGAAACATGAAAGCATACTGTACCATTGTAGTTACTGTTTTCCAGTGTTATTGTATTTGCCAGTTCTGTGTAAGCTGACAAATCTTCTGTAGAAGGATGAGTGGCTAACATGTCAGCAGCCTAAAAATAATAGTGTGACTCTCTTCAAGAGCCTTGTGTTGCAAAACTGAGATTTATCCAGGAAATTTAGGTTTTAGTTCCTTCATACCATTGGTGAGAAGTTTAACTTTTTCTGGGAAGAATTGTTGAGGAAGGATTCAGTGAGAAAACTTTAGCCATCCAAATATCAGCTATAGCATCACAGTATAATTTATCTTGGAAAAAAAAACCCCTGAGGTCATCTAGACCAACCTTCTTCACAGAGCCCATGACAGGTTGTGCAAAACTTTAAGTAGTTGGTTCTCAAACACCAGCAAAGGTAGAGATACTCTACCCTTTCTTTTGGTATTTGGCTACCATCCCTCCCTCCCCTGTATCCAACCAGAATTTGCCACATTTTCACTCATCTCTCTGCCTCTCACTCCATACTCTGCACCCCTGAGAAGACTGTCTCTTCCTCTCTGTGTGTTTCACCTGGGTAGCTGTAAACAGACTGAACTCCACTTTGAACCTTCTCTGGGCTGAGCAGACCCACCTCTCACAGCTACTTTTGGGATTCCACGTGCTCCAGGTCCTTGGCTCACTTAGTGACCTCCATTAAACTTTACACATCTTTCATGGAATGAGACATCCAGGAAGAGCTTGGCACATGAAGTTCCTGTGAGGCCATTTCTCCTGCCTGTCCAGGCCCTTCTGACTGACAGGCTTCACTCCATTGACCACTCTCCCAGTCTGATGTCATCTTAAACTTGCTGAGGTTGTCCTTTGTCCCATCATCCAGGCTTCAGACAAAGATTCCAGATAGTATCAGTCTCACCCAGCCTAAATAAAGAGTTTGAATTTTGTCTGTGTTTAAGTGAGGGAGCTGTCATTCCAAAAATGTTATTCCTCACAGCCTCAGCCTCCATCTAAAAGCCCCATGAAATAATGGAGGCAGCTTAATTTTTGGGATGAAGTGACTGAGATTTTGTTTATGTAGTGGTAACACTGCTTGGGTGAGGAGTGCATGTGTGTGAGACCAGTGGAGTTAAATTGGATTCATGCTGCTTTAACTGACAGGGAAATCTTCCTTAGTTAACTTCTTCTCTGCGGGAAAGACCTTCAGGCTTTGTATGATCAATGGCCATTTTACTGTTAAAAACACTATGAAGATTAAACCAGTGGTTTATGGCTCTTAACTATTTTATCTTTAGACCACCCAAGACATGTGCAAGTCATTTGCAATGATTCTCTCAATTAATTAGATGTAGTAGTTAGAATCTAGTACATAGCAGTGGTGAGTGGGATCACGATGAGCAGTTTGTTTTAGTGACATGACAGCTGACTTTCAGCTACCAAGAAAAAAAAATTTTCTTCTCAGTAAATCTCCTTGTGCAAGAGCCAATGCATGTATTTGGGTTGGAATTAGTGTCTCCTACATGTCACTGCAGAAAGACTGCTTTAATCCATCCATGACAGATGGCAGGCCAGTCATTGGTCCACCTTGCTGTCATGTCTCTATACTTTGTTTTTAATTTGGTCAATAGTGTTTGCCAGGATAGCTCTCAAATCTGCTACCAGACCCTGACATTTTCAAATAATCAGCCTGGTTTACAAAAGAAATGCATTTAGACAAATTAATCAAATGGCTTTCAGGAAGGAACATTTTCTAAGGTTTGTTCACTTAGAAACTCAGAATGAGAAATATTATTGCTGACAAAAACCTCAATAGATGAACAGTTCTGAGATACAGAATGCTGAGGATAAAAATCAGAAAGACAGGATTTTGTTTTTTACCTGCAGCAAAAGAAGAAAAGGTCACTTGCCAAAAAGACAGCTGAAATGGAATTAGTTTTCAAATTATAAGATTAAAGAGTGTTTGCTTGAAGAGAGTGTTATTATAAAGTATGCAAAGAAAGAGATTAAAATGTATGGAAGATTTAATCAGAGCAAAGATAAACTGTGTGTCCTATGGGTTATAAGGGTTCCTGTGAGCTTGGTTTGCCAGTAGGGTTTCATAACCCACAAAAGACTGAAATCTTATTTTTAAAAAAGAGGTTTTTCTCATGTGCAAGAGGAGTTCACCTCTTTTTGATTTTGTACAGGTGATAAAGCAGCAAAGCTGCCACCAAAAAGAGGAAAGAAAAATTACTTAAGTTTTTCAGAGATAAGTTGGGTATTTTTCAATGTCTTGGCCAGATTCTTCTTCCGTTTCTACTGGTGTAATTCCTCAGTCTGGGTGGCTAAGTGTTCTTCTTTGCTATTTACAGAGGAGTTTGTGTGACTATTTGCCTTGCCTTTTAATAAAAGAAAGTACTTACCATATGCAAATCCGGCATTTCATGGTAAACAATGTACCCTCTGAACTACAGGGCACCACACCTCCTGCTCTGTGTTGTCAAATGGCTTTCAAAACACATGGCAGGGCTCAAATTTAAGTGTGTTAACCCTTCACTTTCTTTTCTTTTTTTTTTTCCCCTCATTATTATTTCAGCGAGAAAATTCAGTGGCAAAAAGGAAGAAATGAAAGTTTATGTAAAGGACGGAAAAGGTCTGGCCAGGGTGTTTTGTTGTGCTGCTAAAACCCTTCCATCTCCTCCCAGCTGCCCTCTCTGCAGCCAGCCCCTGTTGGCACATCTGCCTGGTGGGGCTCTGTCCCAAATTCTGGACTTTGCATTTCATGTCATACCATTTCTCCAGCCTGCCAAGGTCCATCTGAAGAGCAGCACATCCACTTTGACACCCGAGTGTCACAGGACACCTTGTCCCAGCCACTGATGGAGGCATCAACTGGTGTCAGCTCCAGCACTGGCCCTGAGGGTGGCACTGGTGACTGGCCACGCTGGGCTTGCCCCCTCATCCCATCCGAGCTGTGACAGTATGTCCCAAACCCTGTAATAACAATTACCTTTTCCTTTGTTTAGGCTTAGATGGTCAGTCCTTTTCTTTCTTACCTTGAACAGCCCCTGGCCCAACTAAAACTTATTATTGTTTCTTGTCCATTAAACCTTTCTCACCTTTAGATTTAGAGTCTGATATTCAGCAATTTTGTGTTTCTGATCTACTGCTGGGTTTGTTTGGGCTTAGTTTATTTCTATTTTTTTAAAGCTTTTTATAAGTGTTTTTTACAGAGAGATCTAAAACCCATAGATCAGCACAGTGATATTTACATAGATTCAAGTCCCTTTTTCTCCTCACCTTATTTTTTTTTTTCCTTCAATTCCCTCACACCATTGTGACTATTTGCACATGTTTTCCACTAAGGGAATTCTGTAAAGTTTTCAAAGCCACTTCTGAAACATGATTTCTGACTTTAGCATGTGTGACTGTGGGTGAAGTTCTTGACTTGTGGGAATACGTGCAGAAATGAGGGACTGACATGATTTCCAGATATGCAAATACACTCATTTCACTTTTTTATTCTGTCTCTCTACCTTACTGGTTATGTATATTTCGTAACTGTTACATGAAGATATTAGACAGTGAAATCCCCTTCAGGAAGAAAAAAGTGTCCTTGAAATACAAGCTACTACCTTTGGGCTTTATGAAGTGCTCCTTGGTCATTTGTTAGCCAAGGAAAATTCCCATTAAAATTAAATTTATTTATAGGAGTATGCCAGTTGGATTGAGGTACTTACATATTTCACCTCCACCCTATGACAGTCTATTTTTCAGACTAAAAAGACAACCCTAAACTCCAAGCACTTATACTTCACCCGTGTTTCAAGGAAAACTGCTTGGATTTCCATGACATGAACCAAAGTAGTTTGACTCCCACTTAAACAGTCATCATGAAAATTTTCAAGATACTCATTCAACGCATTTTTCAACTAGAAGATCTTTTCATACCCAGCTCCTATAAGGAGGGATCCCAAAGGAATGCACAACATCTATCAGCAGAGAAGTGCAGAACACGGGTTTAGTGATCTGAGTAGACAGGAACTGGCACAAGGCAAGTCTGTGATATGCAGAAATGAGAAATAAAAGAGCTACTGGGTACCCAGCCCACCCTATTTATCACTCTCCACTCAGAGCACAGCAGGTGGCCACCACAGTGGTGGTTGGCAGAGTTTTCCATCTGCCTTTAAGAGGAGCATGTGATGTCTTTCCCCCTCCCTTCTTCCTTACAAATCACCTTTTTTTTTATTTTTAGTACAAACCAGTTTCAGAGCATCAGCGTGACTTTTACAATAGGGACTTATCATTTCAGTTGTAGTCTTTTTAGATTTCATTTTCTTTGCTGTTAGGCAAAGAGAACTAGGAATTTGGGACTGCCCACTCTCCAAAATGCCTTCAAGGACATTTTATGGTCCATGTTTAGAACTCCATTTCAGAATCTGTACAAGATGCGCTACAAGGGAAAATGTTATTTTGGCTATTGATGAACTAGGCAGCCATTCCTAAAATCCCTTCTGTTTCTAATTTCCATGACTTCATTGTGCTTTCTCACAGTATCTTAATTACTTGTTTTATATCCCTCTGCTTCCCCTTCCATCCAGTTCTTAACAGACGCTGTTCTCAACTTTTATTGAGCTGACTGAATGTGATGCACATTCAGTGTCTTTCATTATCAGCCCAATAAATCCAAAATTATTCACATCATCTATTTTAACTCTGTTTTGCCTTTTGGGCACCACCTTTGTCAATTGATCTCTTTTTAAGAGTACTGCATTTCTCTTCCCTGTTGTACTGTGTGTTCCTTCAATGATCATATTGAAACACTAATCCGCTGATTCTTTTCAGTGGGAGGTGAACATTATTGAGGGGTGATAAAATGGAAAGGCAGAATAGAGATGTGGGTGTAAATTGATCACTCAGGGCAGAGGAAGAAGTGAGGAAGATTAGAAGGCAGAAGGAAGCATATTATTAGCAAGAATGTAGTACTGCACAACAGAGACTTTATTAATTTGAGATCCAAACTCGTGATTCAACAGGATGTTGCAGTGATTCATGCAAGCAGACTAGTTTATATTTTTTCCTAGCTCAGAGATCTCTGGACTGCACTTCATTGAGACAGAAGACAATATAGACATGTTCAAGAGACCACAGCTTGGGTAGGCTCTTAAAACAAAGCCTGAAAAGGGACATAATTGATTCCTATAAGTAAACTCAGGGCAAAAAATCACAGGGAAGGGAAATAATTGTTTAAGGCAGAGGAAAACATCACTGCAAGAACAAATAGTTACAGATCACCAAAGAATAAAAGGAAAGCAGAATCTTTAGATAAGATTAGATACATACAGAACTGCTGAGGATAAATAAAAAAAAAAAGTAGAAAAGAATGAACAGTCATCTTTTAACCTTATTTTTGTTTTCTCACTTAAAAGCCTGTGTATTTAGGGTCAAGTTTATAATTCTCAATTCAGAAAAGAAATATCTCCTGCCATTTTCCCAGATGGAAATAAAGGACCCAATAAATGCCCGCTTTTTTTCACCCTTCCCTATCTTGTGGTTAAACATATTGATGCCTCTATGTCTATTTTAATAATTTGTTGTATGTATAATGGATATCAATACGAAGACGTGTGACCAAAAAAAAAAAAAAAAGAAAAAAACAAAGGAAGTGCACTGAAGTGGTGTAATATAATCTTTAGTTTATAACACAGACCAGGGAGAATGTTACCTTTTTCCACAGAAACCTTTTTACTGGAAAATATAACTTCAAGGCTGCTAAACTATTGACAGATTTAGGTCATAATCAAAAATATTTCAGCAATTCAAGGGGAAGAAGAAGGATGGGTCAACATGTTTCGTGTTAGCATTTCCATGAAAAGTTCACTTTTTCAGTCTATTTTAAAATGAGTTGTTGGATGTGAGACTGTGGAGGAAAATTTGGGCCAGATACTTTTTTTCAAAGGAATAATGTTAATCTCTCATGTCAAATAGATAAAGACTGCCAGAAAGAAAAAGAAAGAGCAGTAAAGAATGGGTGCATGCAAATGCTCAGCTTAATTACCTTGGATGATGAAAAATGAGCTCTATTATTTTCAGAAAATAAAAAAACCTGTGAGACCTTTAGAAACATGAGAATCACTACTTTTCTAATCCATAACTCAAATATTTTCTGCACTGTTTGTCTGCTACTTGAGAAGAACTCTAGCCAAAAATGTACATGGATCTTATGCACTGGGAAATCTTTTCTATCCATGAAAGCTGCCCTGCCTGCATTTCTTGGTATTGAAATAGAAGACCAAATAAAGAAAACTCAGCAAAATCCAAAACCAAAAATATACCTCAAACCGCCAAGTAAACCCCAACCAAACAGAAACAAGGCAATTCTTAAGTCAGATGTTGCACAAATAATAATTTCTCTCACAGCAGTGATTTGTTTCAGCAAGAAGAGTAAAGTTTTACAGTCCTTATGAAGTTTAAGGTCTTGTACTGCATAGAGGACAAAAAATACTGTCTCAGACTTTAAAACAGTCTTGGTGGCTCGGTGTTAATAGTTTGTGGATGTAACAGCTGGGCCACTCTCAATCTCTGTTCAGACTCCTACACTTGCCCTCGTTCCAGTATAACCAATGCCAGTGTGACAATCCAGTCACAATATATATCCCATTACATGTGTTATGTTTGGATTTGAGTAGCCTGGGCAATAATTTACCTTCAAGTGGGGGAAGGGAGCAGCAGTGCTGTATCAAAATTTTCTCTCAATTCCATCAGTTCTCGGCTTACTTGGACTTAATTCAGATCCTATTTTAGTTTCACATAACTTGCCAGATTTCCACTTCTGTCTTATTCTGCAGGGCTCTCTCTATGGCAGGTCATATCTTGGGTCATTACATTTCCCTCTGGGCAGCAGCAGATGCTTTCTTCTATTTGTCTTATTCAACTGCTGTGAAGTTTGCCCATGGGTAGCAAGAGTTTATTACTTTTTTCCCCCAGTGGGTGGTTTTTTTTTCCTTTTTCAGCTGACCCATGCCAGTGTGCTCCTGAGCTATCAGAACTGCTGCTTCATTGGTTTCATTTAGAAGCCTTTTGCACGTTTGTCTTTGCCAGAGCATCCACAGAATTATTCTCAGTCATACACTGACTATAATCCTTTATATTAATGGTACACTAACTGTTCAGCTCTCTGCTGCTTGACCCTTGCCTTGAGCTCTGTTTATTTCTGGTAAATATTTTCCAGCATATGATCTCGAAGCAAAAATTAGGTTAATGCTTGTATTTTTCATAGTATACATTTCCCACTCCTCCCTGTCTATTTAATGGATTTTCCAATTAAAAGGGACCTTCCTGGCTATTTTATCTGACCCCCTGAATTACAAGGCTAAAGAAAGCTGCACAGCAGTTGCAGGGTAATGCAATGACAACAGCCCATCCTTTTTGTCCTTCAGCTTTAAGCACAGCATGTACACATGCCAATGTTTGTAACTTTTCTTATTCAGCCACTTCACAAAAAGGACACTCAGAATTTCAAAGACACTTGGAAATAGATACACACTAAAAACCTAATGTTTATGAACAGGGTAAGATTACACAGACTATCTTCTGAGCAGCCACTGTATGTTTTCTTGCTTGGGCAAAGACTTTACCAGGTGATTATACCAGGAAATGGCTCTTAAACCATTCAAAAGGTGCAGCAGCTGAAGAACATGAAGGTTTGCTTTGTATTTCAGAACCCATCACTGTCATTGTGTGTGGTAGGCATGTCTCAGAATGTGTCCTTTCACTGGTCTGTACCTCTCCCTCAGGGTAAAGACAGAGCTGAACAGTTATAGATGTACTCTGGTAGGGTATTTCTACAAGAAGATTCCTACTCCCATCTCATATGGGGTGCACATTCAATCAAATGCCTAGAATGATAAAGACATACCAATTTATACTTAAATATTAGGGCATTAAGGACTGCAAAACTGACAACAAAAGCTGGATGATTGCAAGGTCTGACACCCCTTTTAAAAATGACCAACTTTTTGCCAATTGAAACAATGATTGGAAAATCTGGTGAATTTGCAAAATTAGTTTAATCTTATCACAGAACTGTAGAACACTTTAGGTTGGAATGGTCTTCAAAGATCACTGAGTTCTAACACGCCCTGTCATGGGCAGGGACATGCACTAAACAAGGGTTGCTCAGGTCTCCATCCAATCTAGCCAATTTGTTCAAAATCCAGACGCCTTTTTCATTCAGTTTTCATTTTGTAATATTAAAGTTTTCATCACTGAGTCCAGAATTATTGGGTTTTTTTAAAGGAAGACTTCTATTCTTGAATATTCAATTATCTCCAAAATAAACCAAAATTTAATAAAAAACCCACTGTACTTAAAAAAAAATTAGTTGTTTTCCATAGACAATAGATCTGTGAAGGTGATCAACAGGTGATTTTGGGAAATTACCTTATGAGGTTCAGAAACTGTCAGAAAGGTAGACAACCCACAATAACTTGTTTCTAATTTAGGGAGGAATCTAAGATGAAGGTATTACTGTGGAAATGTATGAAATGATATCACTGGTGTATGTGTCTGGATAATCCACAATTTATCTGAGTATATCCTCTTCAGGGATCACACAGAACTTTTTCTCCTTTTTTATATTTTGGAAGTGCTCTTTGCAAAAGGTTGTGGAAAACCATGTCTTCATATTGTAGGTACTGATTACTTTGTGTGCAAAGTATTTGGCTGTGTAAGTAACTTTTGAAGTTAGTTGAACCTTTAGGAGGGGTGTATGTAAAAAAAAATACATGTTGAGTGCAACAAGTTTTCCTTATGATAACATCTGAATTAAGTGAAAATGCTAAAATTAGACAATATGCTTTGAGTGGATGTATGTATGTTTTTGTACTGAGTTAATTAACACTTGATCTGGGTGATGCTGAATGCTTTATAATCATAATGTATATGATTCTTATCAGGCTGGTGGTGTTTGGTCCCAGTGATGCTTGCATATGGGGATTAAAAGGATTGTTTATATATTAAATATGTTGATTTAGGGAAAAGATAAGTATTCAGTGGATTGTCAGCACCAGATGGAGATCTGTCTGTAGAAGAAAGGGATATAAAAATATTTCTACATGTAGAGGCAACAAATGAATGGAAAATATCAAAGCCTGAAAAAATTTGCAAGGAAAAGGGACATATTAGCCAAGATCTTAATTTCTATTGTTTTTTAACTTCCTACAGTATGCCTCTTAGGAAAACGTGCATTTGGGGGTGGTAGGTTAGGTGTTTTTTTTGTTTGATTTGTTTTGCTGTGTTTTTGTTTTGGGGTTTTTTTGATGATTTTTTTTCTCTGATCACTTCCAAGCAAGATTTTTCAAGCCCTTTGAATAACATATTTTTCAACTTTCTAACATAGTTATTTTGTAAAAATATTTCATATTTTTACCACTGGATGAGTCTATCCCTTAGGATTGGTGGGACCATCCTGTGGGATGCAGGATGGTCCCATGCAGTCACTGTGGGATGTACACTTGGAGGATGTAAAAGGGTCTTCTGACTGCTCAACCCATAACTGTGGTGTCCATGTTAAAACCAGCAGCAATCCTTTACATTTGCAATTAAATCCTGTTATGTAAGACCATATCAGGAGAGGGGAGATGGAATTACAGTGGATGTCTGCTAAAAGGGTACATTGCCCTTTAGGTTGTGTATTAGAAGGGCAGAATGGAGTAACCATACCCAATATCATTGCTGGGCCAGAACAATGTAAATTAGAATGTGTTTCCTTCAGCACAGTATTATGTCATGATTCTTAAACAGCCAATAGAGTAACGAATTGCCATTCCATTAGGAAGAAAGTTGGAGTGAATTAAAGCCTAACAAATAACCACAGAATTCACTGAGGCTGAGACTCTTGGACATTTATTCTTGCTTTTTATAAATGCATCTTTGATTTTATGTTGCTTCAATTGCCTGCAAAATGCTTTTCTTGGTTTCCCATGGGATATCATGATAAACCATCTTCTGTGTTAATTTTTGTTTTGGAGATACTCGAATCACATGGTTGAGAGCAGAAAGTTTCCTCTTTTAAAAAGGGATTTTCTTTCCCTTGGCCATAAAAACCAACACACTTTTTGTTTTTTGTTTTTCAGGCTGACGTGCCCTGCTAAGATTCTCCATTCTCTTCTGCCATTAGATTTCTTTGTGAGTAACAGCAAAGTTGAAAATAATCTGTATTTCTGAGATCTTTGTAGGTCATAAGAATACATTGAGAAATCAGAGAAGTTGCAAGGTGATATGAGATTGATCAAGCAGAGTTCATTCCTGGCATAACACTCTGCCAATTCACAGCTGCTATTTCCTTACATTTTGACACTGTACTACGAAGGACATTTCTATAATAATATAAATGTAATTTATTTATTCACCTGAATTCTTCTCTAGCAGTTTATAACCTAGTGTATTTGGAAAAGTAAATAGTGGATGACAATATATTTTATGCATTGAATTGTGCATCTTTAAAGGCTGTAAACTTTATATAGATGGTCTCCTGGGGTGAGGGGGGTCTATTGCTCTGGGATGTTCAGAAATTGATAAACAGAATGAGCAAAAGAGGAGCAAGAATTACATATATACAGCTATATTTTCTTGGCAGAATTTTTTGAAAAGGAAAAACACATTATGTGAATGACTGAAACAGAAACAACTTCAGGAAATTGGAAAAGTTGTTTATTAATAATTTAAAATAACAAGTCATATATTTTCTGGAAAACACATCTCCAGTGAGTATTGCCAGCTGAAGAGCTACTGACATCTTCAGATGAAACCTGTTTGTGTCTAGAAGCTATCAGAAATTATCTTCCTCTCATGCTCCTAGATGTGTCCATAGAAATCTAGACTGTCACTTTAGCCAAACATGGAATGATAAACTCTGTTGGACAAGAAGGATTTACTGGGGATTTTTTTCATTCCTGCCTATGATACCAGAATAACATCACAAATAGTAAAGTTTGGGGCTTAGTTTTTCTTTTTTGTTCCTTTTTCAGGAAAAAACCCAGAACAATTTTCTGTGTTGGTCATAAAATGTCACCATGAATAACTTAGGTAGAAATTTTCCTTTTGCTTCTGTTGTCTAAAGGGTCACAAGATATTTATTACCTTTTCCATATTCAACTTAAGGTCCCAATGAGCTCAGGTTACTCCACAGTCCTGCACTGCAATACTTTGACAACACAGAGATAGACTGGTCAGTTGTTCCAAAAATCCCAATTAGGGATTTGTACTCACTCTACAGAGAAAAACTTCATTGTAATCACATTGTGATTGAATAGGTACTCCAAAGTCTTATGAGCCAAATTATTTATCCCTCAAAAAATATCAGCAGACAAATCTTGAGTTTTAGATGTTGACACTTCTCTTGGGAAGCAGGAAGGAAGAGATCAGGTGGATATCACAGTGCCACTTGATGAGGTCAACCCTTCAAGTATAGCATTCATTAGATTACGTGGTAATCTCTGCAAGCTGTTCAGAAATGCAGTCCAAAGCATATTTAACTGTAGAACAATACTTTCCAAAACTTTAGAATAACTGGAGGAAAGGGGAAATTATGTTTCAAACATAATCTCCCCTTCTCTTTGCAGAATAAAAGAGAGTCTGAAGCCAACACAATAACTGTAGGGTCAGGATGAGTTTTGACCCGTATTGTTTCTCACATTATTAGCAGAGCAATAAAAATGGACATAAAAGGCATTATTGAAAGGGTGTCCTTTCATTATGTTGTTTCCAGTATTACAAACACGTGCCTAATAACCAGATTTTGCCCTCAGCTTAGTATAGTGAGCAGAAAAGAAGAAATCAAGTAAATGATGGTGAGACAGAGAGAAATATGTATGAAATGGAAAGAAAGGTACTTGGTGTTGTCTTCTGAATTCTACATTTGGGAAAAATATTTCTGTGGGATGAATTCACAATTTCATGAACTACAGTAAGACCTTGCTTCAGAAGGTACACAGTGTTTCAGGTTATGGAAGTATTTCACTATATCTTACAGAGAATTTAAAGCCACAAGGGACAGGACAAGAAATATGTCCTCATCCTGAACTCAGTAACCTCAATTATAAGCTAAGGCACTTAATTCTCTGTAGATATAAATATGAATGCATCCTAGGTAAAGATCAAGTGGAATTGAAATAGCAACAATGCTGGAGGCCAGAGTAATGGCAGGGAATCCATTGGATAAAATATACTAGATGAGCTTGCAGTGCACATGCACCCTGTTCTACTGTGTCCCCACCAGCCTTACCTAAGGGAAATTCCTTACTGGTGCTAAATATGGAAATGTTTGAACCTGGGCATGAGAAGAGTGAGTACCCAAGAATATAAGAAAAAACCAGTTAATTTCAGTGCAGAAACAAACCCAACTAGCGTCACATTTCTATTTGACAAACACTTCTGATGGGAAAAGTGAGTTAATGGTTGTATAACTACTTATTGGCCATGAGTACATATAGAGGAAATCAATCAATCAATCAATCGATCAATCAATCAATAATTTAATCAATCAATCAATCAAATTTAGGCTATAGAAAGCCAATTTTGGGTTGCAGGGGGGACAAATAAAGAGAGAGTTCCCAGTATTATGCCATAGAGCCCTTCTTGTAATGAGTGTCTCGAGGACTATGAGTTTGTTTAACAAGAGGGTGCTGATACATCCCTTTTTTCCCAGTAGACAAACAGAAGAAGGAAATTAAATATTCTGATTCTCAATAAGACCTTGTTCACTAATAGTGTCCCTTTATTTCTCACAGGGTGCCAGTGTTTTAGTAGGGAGTATGAATGGGAAGAAGAATGTAGGAGAAAACAATTATAAGACAATAAAACCTTCCTTGACATCATTGATGGGTCAGGGTGTGGAGCCCAAACTCCACGCTAAACCATAGCAAAGGCAGGTGGATGCCCATTAATTTTGACTGGCTGAAGAGATCTCTCCCTCTCTCTCTCTCTCTCTCTCTCTCTCTCTGTCTTGCCAGCAAGACTATTTCAACTGCATTATGATAATATTGCATTACTTTTCAAAACATTCTACCAGCTCAAAAATATGGCTCACCTTCCTGACAGGAGAGCAGAGTCTTTCTTCCACAGCTCAGAGCCTGTGCTATTAAGAGAGAATGCTCTGGCTGGGCAGGCCCATGGGGGAGCTTAGGCTGCTCTAAACCTGTGTCTCCTGCGGGGAAAAACCTGGGCATGGACTGTGTCCAGGGTCCCTAAACAGGAACTGCCTGCATCCCTGAAAATCACTGGAAAAGAAAGCCATTTCCAAGTGTTTTGCTAACAGGTGAGCAGATCCCTGGGCTCCTCCTGAGGACTCTGAAGCTGCCACAGCAGTCACCCCAGCAAAGGCAGTGTTCAGGGGTGGGAGAATAGATGTACCTTTGGTGGGAGAACACATGGCTCCTGCACACTGTGAGGTTGTGGATTAAGGCATATAAACTCAGAGGGGGAGACTGTGCTTCAAGCCATTAGTGAATTTCTTACTATATTTTTAAAATCTGTTTTATCAATTGCTGCTACAAGTCAGAATTAATAATTTATTGTGAACTTGTTGAATTATAACTCCCTTAACTTGTGAAGAGAAAAAAGAAGAATCTTTTCTCTAGGGCAAAATCCCCTTCTTCCTTTAAGTCTGTTTGCTGGTCAGTTGAACAGTCTTTCTCTGATTTTTTACCTGCTTGAGACTTATTTATTAATCCTGTGTGGTTCATGGGGAGGCATTTAATAACTGATTCAATAGGAAATATTTAGTGAGTAGGAATGGTGTCCATGTGTGTTTCAGCATTCTCTAGGGAACGGTCTACAAAAAGAGGAAAATCTGATAATAATAATAATTATGACCCTTCCAGACCTTACTTACCTGGCTTAGTTACAATATTTCAGACAACATTTTTTTGTGATTAAATCAATTTTTACAGTTTTCTTTGGATTTTTTATAGAAACCTTTAAATCCATATTTTCTGTGTCAGTAAATGTGCATTATTGATAGAATTCTTTGTAAGAACATGAATGATTGTATAATTGAAGGAACAAGATAAACAAACCATCTTTCTGCCTAAATTCAATTGGTAGGGAAAAATCCTTCCCAACCATTGCTGGTATAATACTAGCCAAAGCAAGACCAAATTCCCACTGCCCCTAAATTTTTGATATTGAATTCTCTGTCACTTACTGTGCCCTCAATATTGTGTAATCAATAATTGTCAAGTAATCATCTCACTGTGGATGGTTTTAAATAATTTCAATCAGTTGTGAGCTTTTTTGGTTTTGCACTTAAGGTCTTTGCTTGCCTTTTAGTTTGAGAAGGATAAGACTTTCACATTGTTTTCCAGTTAGGAGAAACCCAAAATGCACCAGCACAGGATGGGAGCTGACCTGCTGGAAAGCAGCTCTGTGGAGAAGGACCTGGATGTCCTACAGGACATCAAGTTGTCCAGGACCCAGCAGCGTCCTGGTGGCCAGGAAAGCCAAAGGTATCCTGGTGTGCATGGGGAAGAGCATTGCCAGGAGGTCAGGAGGGTGATCCTGCCCCTCAGCCCTGGTGGGTCACACCAGGAGTGCTGTGTCCAGTGCTGGACTCCCACCTACACAAAAGACATGGAGCTCCTGGGGTGGGTCAGTGGAGGGTGACAAAGGTGATGAAGGGACTGGAGTAATTCTTACAGGGAAAAGCTGAGGGATCTGGGACTGTTGAGCCTCAAGCAGAGGAGACTGAGAGGACATCTTATCAAAAGATATCTGTATCTAAAGGGGGGATGCCAAGAGGATAGACCAGGCTCTGCTTGGTGGTGCCCAGCAATAGGACGTGAGGTATCAGGCAGAAACTGGTGCACAGGAAGTTCACTTAACATAAGAACTTCTTTACAGTGCAGGTGAACATGCACTGGAATGGATTGCCCAGAAAAGTAATGAAATCTCCCTCCCTGGATATAATCAAGAACCATCTGGACACAATCCATGAGCTCTAGGATGACCCTGCTTGAGCAGGAATGTTGGACCAGATGTGGTCCCTTCCAACCTTATTCAACATGTGATTCAGTGAAAATATCAAAACAAAACTCACCTGATGTGGGTAAAAATCCTTCTGTGCAAAAATCTAACAAAACCTCTTGTATTTCACATGGTCTGTTCAAAATGTTGTATTTATCCTTCTCTGGCACCTGGAGGTGACTCAGATCTCAGCCTGAGTTTATGGAAAGCCTTGTGAACCTGAACACACTCATCAGTGAGCATGTCCTCACTTCAGGGTTCATAGCAAAGCCAATCTTATGCACAGCTTCTTCTGAAATATCATAATGGAAGAAAATACTCTGACCTTTTTTTTAGTTATTAAAAAGATCGCTCATTGTTCTAATTTTTTTTTTAATGGCACATTCAGGGTAAAGCTTTCCCAGACAGATCCTAGTACCAGGTATGAATATATATGCTTGCTTTGATGAAATGGGAAAATGTTTATTCCTCTTCTGCTCAGCTGCAGAAGCTTCCAGGTATCTACAGGAGGATGTCATCCTACAAGTAATGCTTTATTCACTTGGGCTTAAGAAATTTTTATTTATAATGCACTATAAATGCATTTATTCATATATTTGCATTTCCCCAAACTGAAAGTTGCTTAAAATACATAAGATGGAGAGTGTGGAAGACAGTGAGATATGCATCTTTGGTGCTCATCCAGACATCATGCTTCATCCCAGTGATGGTGACATTTGCCACCATAGATTAATAATTATGAAGTGCTTCGAGATCCCTCAACATAAAAACCTTAATGTAAAAAATACAGAAAATTATCATTGCTGGTAATGTGGTCTTCCTGAATACTTGCTCCACATCAGCAGTCTTAAATTGAAAAAAGATGTTTTAAAATTTGGCTTAATGTAAGAATAAATTAGCTTTCAAAATCAGTTTCTGGCCAAGGCGAACACTTGGGGGCTGCAGGTAGGATCCCTTGCTGGGGACTGGCAAAGGAGCTCCCTGTATGCTTAATTGGAAATGCTTTGCCAACTCATTGCTGCTTGCCCATTATGCTCTGGCTGAAAAAGCAGAGCAGGAGAGCTGTCAAAACACAAGCACTTTTATATCCAAGCCAGTCACTTTATTTTAGAGTGAGGCTAGTCGGGGGGAGAGAGTTCATGACCTCACAATAACAAATAGCTTATAAGAACAAGCCTAATTGTTTGTTTCCCTTACCCCGCCAGCACTGAGTCTCAGTCTGGATGTCACTTTGGAGAACACTGAATCTTATTAACAAAATAAATGAAATCAAAGTAAAGAGTCTGTTTACAGTATGCAGGGATTTTTTCCCACTTCTTGAGTAGTCTGTGTACTGATCTATTCACAGCTTGTATTTGAATCAGTAACAAAGGAAATGAAGTAGAAATTTGCCCTTGATATGATGCACTGGGGGGGTTGTATTGAGCATTTTCCATTGTTGTTGATGGACATGATGTTCATAATTGGTGGGGAAGTAGATACTTGAGTCTACAGAATGTGTAATGTCTCCAAACCTGATCTTTTAATGCTTGAAGAGTTACATATTCCACATAAATATAATGACCATGAATGACTTGCCCTTTAATGCTGAATTTGATGTAGATTCTGTTGGGAGACAGCCTGAGCTTGTTTGTTTTGTACGTGCTTTTCTTTGGCTAAACTTTCAAAAGATCTTTTAGGGGACCCCACAGAAAGTCTGAAAGAGTCTGGCTATGACTGTGTCAGTAAAAAAAACCCATGCTGTTGCCTTCTCAGACACTGCAGTTTATGCCTGCTGTTAAATAGGAAGGCTGGTGGCATGCTGGAAGCTTGTGTCACTGGCACCCTACCAAATAATTTTTGGTCTTATTTTGAGAATTAGCATGAGCTGAGGGCCATTCTCAAACAGTTGCCTGGGTGCAAACATTTTGTTCTGAAGAGCAGAAGAGTTTAATAATATTGACTCAGGCTATTTCTTGTCAAGTGAATGATCTGGAGAAAATTAAATTTTACTCTCGTAGACTCAGTCTCTTTGTGTATTTTGTCACCTGTATAATTCCTAAGCTTTCCAAGACTGAGTGCATCCTGTTACCATTAATGATGTCTCCATTTGAAAACCTTTTACAGAGTCTGAAAATGTCCTTCCAGAAAAAAACACGAATAGGAATGGAGCCATAGTTCTCTTTGCTGTACTGAATCTCCTTCCCAAACCCTCATATAACCACTTAGTGGTAAATGTCACTAGGGGATGAAGTGGATACTTTTCTATTAGATATAAGATTGAGAAAAGCAATTTATTTCAGTCCCCCACCCAAGTGGCCCAGAAGGATAGAATTCTGTATAACTGATGGACAGACAACACTTCCTTGAAATTTATGTCTTGAATTTGTGTATTGCATGAACTATGAAGATGATTTTTCTTTTTCAGTGTGTACACCAATATCCATGTTTACTTTCAAATCACTGACCAATCAATAATTGATTCCATTGCCCCCAAAGTAAATTATTCTTTATTGTACCAAATTGTACCAAAACTTCAAATTATGTGAAGGCTTGGTTACCACTGATGCTTTGGGAAATTCTGATTTTGGACTCTAGGGAACCTATCTGGTGTTGCTGCTAATTTATTTATTTTAATGCTTTACTCACAACAGGGACTAAATATTTAAAGTTTGTGACCTGCTCTATCTCCAGCAGCTTGAAGCCTGTAATTCCATTATTATTTTTCCACACACTGCAGAAAAAGAAAGTACACTTTCAAATAGTTTTTTCCTCTCCTTTTTGCCCCTCTGTGGTTCTCCAAAAGGTTAGGTTTGACAATAGGAATATAGTCACAGATACTCTAGGCAGCAAATGAGAAATGTTCTTTTGTGACCTTAATGTTGGCAAGTGATAATAACCAGTGAACCATGAAATACTGCTGCAATATTGTTCACCACTTTTCTGTTTTCTAAGATTAATTTTGTGTTCTGAAATAAAGTGACAATCATTTATTATTCTGGTTTACATAGCTTCCACTGGGAAGCAAATATGAAAAGCTTAATTTTCTAGTCCACTTGCAGCATTGTTCCTAGAGAATCATATATATATATATATATACATGTATAAGTATTCCTTTGTTAATGTATAAAATACAATCCCTTTGTTTAGCCCTGGTCAGAAATGTCTGGGTTAGCAAAGAGTCAGCTAATACCTTAAAGTAGAAACTACTTTTCTCTCCTAGGGGTTAAATAGTTATAGAACAAATTATTAATACACTATGGGTGTGAACTATGCAAGAATATTTAATTTTGAGTGACTGTTTTTTGAGAATATATTGCGCTTTCCTAAAGAAGCATTTTCTCATTTTTCTTTAAAATGTAGCAAACAGGAATTTAGCCACCAAAACCTTCATGCTGCCAGCTATTTCTGTTCAATAAGTAGATTAGAATAACATTTTCATCAGAGGATGCATTTATAGTTCTTATATCAAGCCTAGTTCATCTTTCCATGTAAACCATTATCTTTCTCTCCATGGGCTGTTGGTAAGCAAACAATTTTAGGGCTTGATAGTGCAAGTCTTCCTCATCTTGAGTAGCACTTACCCATACCAATGCTTCTATTGACTTCAGTAATATTGCTGCTCTGAAATACATCAGGTGAGCTAAGCCAGGAAAAAGAAAAGCCTTTAATTTCAAGGTCAAATGGATGAGGGAAAGTAGATAGCAATATTTCTAAAGCCAGTGTGGTCTGGATTTTTTCCTTTAAAACATGCATGCAGTTATGCATTAGGATTTAATAATTTAAGTAATTAAGGGCTGGATTCTCAGAGAAGCCGAATATTAATCATTTTTACTAATGCTGCATTTCTCAGTGAGGTATTTCAAGAAGCTATCACTGCTCAGGGATTGTTTATCTTGGAGTGGGGTCTATTGTGAACATGATGTGTATCCCCTTTTTTGGAAAACTAAAGAGTTTCCAAACCTTGGGGCATAAAATTACATTCTAGATCTTTTATTTGGTCATCTCAGTTAATAGAGGCTTGTTTCAGGAAAGGGTGGATTAATTCAAAAGCAAATTTCTGCACTTCTGAATATCAGACCAGAACCAGTGGAATTACTTAAGGAGAGGATTAGGTGCCTGGCATCAACAACTTCCATAAAAATGCTGACCTATCTACATTTGAATTAGGGGCCAAAGACCAGGGGCTATGGGACATCCACGTGGAGCACTGTGCTCTCAGTGTCTCTCACACTGACAGGTATTAACAGGTAGATCAAACAATCCCTAACAGTTCTGGAGTCTTAAAACAAACAGATTAGAAGGAAATCCTCTGTGTTAATATTCGGATGAGTAGCCTAAACTCTGATGTGATGTGCTGTACCATGGCTCAGTGGGGTTCCAGCTGTTCACACATTGCAGGCTGTTGTTTCCTGCTTTAACTGTAATGCCTTTTCTGGAGTGTCCTGATTAGATAATTGTCTAAAGCAAGAGTGAAATGTTGGATTCACCACTATTAGTTATCAAAGTCTTGGCTGTCAGGAATTAGATACAGTGCTGCTGCTGCTAGATGTGCAATAAATAGTGTTTGTGCTAAGAGTCAGAGATTACTTTTGTTCAAGACATCTCTGCTCATTATACCTCTACTTGAGGAGCTTTCTTGAAGATTCACAGTAAAGCCCAAGCTAAGAGTAAATATAAAGCCAGCATCCTTGTGGGATTTAAAACAAATAGAAGATAAAGGACTCTTTTTTTATTTTTTATCTACTGAAATGGCCACAACTTGAAGTGGATAATTTACTGAATTGCATTTCATTTCCTTGTAATATAGTACATGACATAAAAGCAAGATTATCAGCTGGGATTCAGAAGCAATGAAACAGAAGTCTGTGGGTGCTCAGTGGATATTTATACACTTCTTTAAAACATGTTTTATCCAAGGAAATTCAAAAGGAGGCTATGGGCTGTTATTCAGAAAACAGCTTTATGGCGTTGTCATGGATTATGCAATCACTACATGCAGTGGTTATATGTGAACTACCCAAGTTTTACAGTGTAATTCAGCAAGCCTTCATAGTGGAGGTGTATAGGGAGACTGGTAAATACATTTCCTGTATGGAGAATAAAGAATTTTGCCTTTAAGCTATTAAAATTGACAGCAATAAAAGCA
Organism: Alaudala cheleensis; assembly: GCA_013398995.1. Classification (NCBI taxonomy): domain Eukaryota; kingdom Metazoa; phylum Chordata; class Aves; order Passeriformes; family Alaudidae; genus Alaudala; species Alaudala cheleensis. Next base: position 37,395 of record VWYE01018871.1, read on the forward strand.
CATTGCACAGACAGTTTTGGAGGCTGAGATCTCAGTAAGAGACATTAATCAAAAAGGATAGAAGTATTTGCTTATCTATTTACATTATCCAATTCATATTAAGATAATGTTCTTTGTTTCTGTATTTTGTGACAATTTATGTTGCCATAAAAGCTCCCAGGTTTTTGCACAGGATGTGTGCAGAATTGGACCAGCTGGTCCAAGCTTAAAGTAATGGATGTAGATTTATCTCAAAGTGTTTAAATCTTCAGGCACGTTTTCAAATGTCTCCAGTAAACTCAAGCCCTGTTCTGGGCCCCATGTCCATTTATGTTTAGCCCTTCAGCTGTTTTGGACACTGAAGCTTTCATCCTGCAGTGCTGTAGAACAGCCATCCACATCTGTTATCCTCCAACTCACAGATTTCTGCAGGAATTTTGGAATTATGTATTTGAAAGTAAAAACAACCTTCTGTTGTGGAACATTTAAAAAATACAAAAATCATTTAAGTGTTAGTGGGTGGAAAATAAGATCCTGAACAAGTGCATCCAAGAAAATATAGCACCATTTTTGTTTGAAAATCTATTTCTTTGTTCCTGATAATAACCTGCTCTGCACTGTACGTTCTCTGTATGAAAACTCACACTCCTAGCAAACAGGAGATGAAAACTAATTACAAGATAGATTTCTTGCTCAAATTTTAATGATTCATATAGATTTTTTTTTCTGATATATAGGGAAGTTCTTCCTAGACCTGAACAAAAAGTGAAATAAAAATCAGGAAATTATTGCATTTCCGCAGCTAGCTGGTCTTTTTCTTTTCTTTCTCCTAGGAAGAAAGAAGTTCTATTTTGCTGGAAACAACCAGATTTCCTTGAGTGGCAAATGAAACTTGTTTGTCACAGCAGAGGGCAGAGCTGGAGGTCAGAGCAGAAGCTCTGGCTGCTGTGACACATTTTCATGAGCTGGATCATCTCTCTGTGATTGACAAAGCTGACACTTGCAAGAAAAGGAGTGAAGGTGAAGGGGCAGCAGATTTCCTCATGGTTCTGGGGAGGGGAGGAAGGTAAAAAGGGACTGATAGTAAGGCCCTCTAAGTATGAATATAACATCATAAAAAAATAAATATCTTCCTAAGTGGCAGAGTCTAAGGTTGAGCCCTTGGAGGGCCAGGTAGAGGAACAGATGTTTTCCAATGGACTTTCATCATCTGCTGCCCCAATGGCTTACTCTGCCACCTGCTGAGGTTCAGGGCATTTATTTCAATGGAAATGGAAGGGAATTAAAGAGGTTTGTGGTATCTGGGAAGGAAAGAGGGGAATTTTCGCCTTTAAAATTGTTATATATTGAGAAGAGATGTTACAATCAAGTTTGCCATAAGACAAAAATCTTGCAGCAGGATGAAATTAACTTCCAGTGTACCTTGGAATTGTTCAGCACTGTGTTGAATGGTCACCAAGTTTCTTGGTGTTTATTTGATTTCACCATGAGTTTTTTCATTTCTCCTTCTGGTGGTATGTCTTCCTGCCATAAATTTATCTCCATATTCTTCTCACAGCTTCAGCCCATTCTATATTTGGAACAGAATCAGCAGAATTCTCCTGTTTCCACATCATCATTTAGGCTTTTTTTCCTACATGCCAGTTTTATATGCAAGCTGGGGAAATATGATCTATTATAAATTAATAAGTACTTGATGAATATCTGTTTGTAAACGGTAAGCAGAGATCAGCAGTCAGTGTCTCATTGTCTGTAACAATGCACATAGGTATGAAGGTGAGAGGAGACAGAATTAGAGTTCAAAATTGCCACACACACACACACACACACACACACACACACAGACATTTGCTAGGATTCACTTCCAGTTCCTTCTTTCCATGATCTCATATAGTGACATACAACAGTGACAACCCCTTTTACAAGCATCAACTCGAATGTTGTGTGGCCTTACCTGTCACTGTTACTTTTTCTTTCGGGAGGGAGATCTGTGTCTTCTCCCAGTTCCACCACTCTCAAATCAAATGACTACCTGCTATCATTTCTATGAAAACTATTAATCAATTTTAACTTTAAATTTTTGCTTCTTTTAGGAAAGCAAGGAAGAAAAACCACAGTGCAGCAGAGGGAGGTAGATAGTGTTTTCTTTTTCCACATCCTTTTCTGTAGTATTACTTGGATGGATTTCCCTACTGTATATTCAGTTTTGCGTGAGTAATTCTCTGGAACAGGGGAGATTTTAGAAGGCTGCATTTTCAGGGTGTTGGGGGATATTTTTTGAGATCCACCTGGCAGGAGGAGCTAAGGATTTAGAGTGAAGACTGACATGATTTTCAATGTCTGTGAGTTCCACTCAGTCAGTGGAAGGTCCAAGGTCCCTCAGGTGTTTGCTCCTACAGTTGGGTGAGGAGCTTCTTGAACTCAACTTACACATCCTTTCTCCTTCAGTGAAGGGTGATTCAGGACAGTGCACTTTTCAGCTTGGCTCCTTTCTAGATTATTCTCTAGTTTTTCTTGTTATTCTCAGCTCATTTTTTTGTCACTGTTGTTTATCATTATTTATGAGCCTCAAGAAACAGCAATTTCAGCAAAATAAGACAAACTTCAAGACCTGGAGCTGGCTGTCTGGAGCAAATTCAGTTGGGAAATGTGCTACTGCTGTTCACCAATCTCAAACTCCTTCTGTAAATCTTAATAAGGACTCAAATTTGGCAAGGAGGGATGCCCTTGGGAGAGCTTTAATGATTTGACAGCACTAAACATGTAGAGGACAAGTAGGATGCTTTGTCTCCAGACTTGTAAAATGTAAAGTGTTGTGGAGTCTTGTCAAGTTGCAGACTTTAGACACTATAAAAAAGGGTAATGAGGCATTAAAAACAGAAGTGGAGAACTTCAAAACTCTTTATCATCAAGGCAAACACTTTTTGTATCATTAACCTAAAATTTCACAGAATGAAAATAGATCAGAAAATCTTCAAGTCATCAGATTCTAATAAGGGGAGGAAAAGTAAGGACTTGGTTGCTAGATTTACTTGCATTTTTGTTTTGCAGGGACCACTGTGAACTTCTACATCATGAAAGAACTCGAGATTTGTGTGCATATCAGAGATTGTTTTTCTTTTTTCACTTGTCAGTTTACTTTCTCAAACAATATAGATAATAATATCACCTGTGTGCTTCCCTGGGGAATTCCCTTTTTATTACTTTTTATTTTTTAATGATTTGAAAAGGACCTTGTTTTGTCATCATTTAGTCTTTTTGTCAAAATACTTATGCATGTTTTTCAAACAGCTCCTTTTTGCAACTCTGCCTCTTCATTGCAATTGCCATAGCCATAAAATAGAATTTTCTAAAACTGGAGAACAAGCTGATTTGCTTCATCCTGCAGAGCTGCAGGCTATTCTTCGTGATTGTACATATATTGTGTTGATTATGATGAATCCAAACGATTTTTAAATAGGAAGCAAAAAGGGGAGAGAGGGGGAAATAATCTGCCTTCTGCCAGCCAACAGAAGCTTGTGAAAGAGATTAAAGATGAATATGTCTTACGAAATTGTAGCTACTCTGACTTATACTGAGGTGAGGAAGCATTTTCTCTTTTTTACTGGGCAATTGCTTTGATATTTCCTTTAAAAAAATGGTAAAAATGTATTTGTACTGCAAAATACTGAATCTTTTAAAGCATGTTGCTATTTTTGTGTATTCAAGTTACGTATTATGGAAAATTACTGCACTGTTGCTACTGCAAATGTAGCTTATTAAACAGCACTTGCCATTCTGAGCTGTCCTGTTATAATGGCTCAGTAAGACAGGAGCACGTACACCACTGCATCAGAAACAAAAGGGAAAAATATTATTCAGCAAACTAGAGGTAGAACAAATGAAAGAAGAGAGATCTCAGGGCTTTCAAGACAAGGACATTTCTATTTCTTAAAGGGATTGATGCATTTGCTTGCACTTCATTTCCTTAGGGATTATCATTACACGCAATTTATGCAGATCCCACAGACAAACAACTGTGCAACCACAGAGCCTTGTGGTCTTTATGTTGTTGGTGCTTTGTGTCTACAGGCTTGACCACAGCAAGCAAGGCTGGCTGCAAGCTCCAGCAGCATGTAGCATATCCTAATGTCCTGGGGTTCAGAGAACATTATTATGGAACAGGATTCAGCTGTCGAAGCTGCTGCTCATTATTCCATCAGATTGCTTAATTTCTCCAGCCCCCATTTGCTGCAGCATTTAGCAAGAAAGATTTCCCACTGACACCAGCCTTCAAGAGAACTTTATTTGAGGAAACAACTGGTGCTTGCTGCAGAAGCAAGACCCAAAAGAAGATACGGGGAATTTAAATTTCTGGCAAGAGTTTTTAAAATAGATCTCATTTACACTGAATAACCCCAACATTAACATGACTCAGCTTTTAAAGTGATTCCATTAAATTACATTAATTTCAATAGCTAACATCCTTTCTGAGAATAAAAATGTATTAGTTTTAATTAGCTCTCTGCCAAAAGTGAAATAAAATAAATAGAAACAAGTCGACTTTTATTCTTCCTAGGAGTGTTCACAAATGCACATCAGCTAATCCACTTTCAAGTCACACTTTTGGTTAAGTCAGGTTCATTTTCCTGATTGCCCCTATTTAGACAGGTCTTTGGAAATGGGCTCCAGTTGCAAACCTCAGGTTAGGATGTGAATATAAATCAGTGAACTCTAAGCCTGCTATTGGGATACTGCCTGGGTCAGACCAACATAGCTTTGCCCAGTTAACCTCTTTTACCCTTCAGCAATGCCTTTAGCATCATTTTACTGTTATTAATGCTGCCCTTTTCTGTAACTTTCTGAGCAAAAAGACATTGGGCTCTTCTGAGGTAAAGCCCAGCTGTGGCTAATAGCAGGGCTAGTGGTACTGCTGCTGAGGAAAACAGCAGTGACAGCAAGAAACACAGATAAAATTGACACTGAGACTCTGACACAGTAAAGATTAGCTTCCAGTGAAAATTACTCCCTTGTGTAAACCAGCAGAGAGACCATCGGAGGGATCATACCACCAGCATCTCCCCCACAGAAAGAGAAACCAAGGAGTTTTATTAATATTTTTTTTTTTTTTGGAGAAGGGAAGCTGATAGCCTGCTTCCATTCCCCAGAGGTTCAAATCTGACATTTTAAATCCTTTTCATTGCAGCAGAAACATCCAGCAAATGACCATCAGCAGTGGCAGCAGCACCTTGCTCTGTCTCAGAAAGACCTCTGCACTTTCTGACAGGCAAATTTCATGCCCTGGGAGTGCCTGTTGCCAGTCTGAGAGCCAAGGCACCTCCTGGCCTGCACTCAGTCCTGGCTCAGGTTTGTTCCCTGTGTGCAGCATGCCAAAGGCAGAGTTTTCCAACAGAAAGAACTGTGTGAAGGACTCCTAGGACATGGATGAAAGAGAGATCTGAGTCTGTGCAAGTGCATAGGGATGGGCAATAAATAGCATAAGGATTCATCTCACCTTGGAAAGGGAAAAAGTTGAGTGGTACAACGAGATTTTGTGTCTCCCATGAGAAACAGAACAAGAGGCATTGCTGCTGGGCATCTGAGGATTTTCTGCACCTGGTGTAAAAGGGGATTTGATTCCCATTTCTGACCTACAAAAATTCAGGTTGAAAAGGTAATAGATGACTTCAGGCCAAAGCTGTTCTCTCCAGAGAAAATATAGACTGAGTTCAGACAGAGATCTCTTCCCATCCTAAATTCTGCACAACTGTAACCAGTTCCTCTGACCAAGTGTAGACTTCTCCAACAGACCACCTGAATAACCCCCCAGCAGTGCTGTTTGTCCTCATTTGATATCAAAGGGATTTAGGATTACTAGCTTATATCCAGGCACAGACACTGCAGGCAAAATGACTCATGTTGTCTATCATTAACTCAAGAGACTTGGAAAGATCTAAGCAATTCCCAAATTTGCTCTGAGGACAACTCAGAGGTGAGTCCTGTGGGACAACACACATGCTTAAGGTTACACAAGTACAGCACTACCTACCCCATGACTGCAACCCTGTCTGTGGCAGGTCCACACACATATCAATATGAATGACAAGTAGGAATAGCTTTAAACTGAAAAAGGGTAGGTCTAGACTGAAAATTAGGAAGAAATTTTTTATTGTGAAGGTGCTGAGGCGCTGGCCCACATTGCCTGGAGAAGTTGTGGATACCCTTTATCTGGGGCTCCATCAAGGGCAAGTTGGACTGGGCTTTGAGCTCTTTTTGATGTTTGCACAGGCCAGACCCTGATGTTACCACTTTTTCTTTCCTTCCTTTTCCTTGCATAAATGCTGCTTTAGATCAGTGTCAAATGTTCTTTTGCAATGAGAATCTTTATTTGTCCTCATGTGCCTGGTTGCAACTCTGAAAAGCAATAAGGAACTGCATGAGGATTGAGGTTATTATGACTGTGAGAAGCTTGTGATAGAGTCTGAAAAAATTTTAATCGCTAATTAGTTCCTGTTCTGGTGACCCAGAAGCTGAAACTTTTTAAAAATAAAACACAGTTATGTAGCTGATACATTTTGATGCTAATAGTAAATGTCAGCTCAAAATAAAAAACACAATAGGATTTTGCAAACCTGTCCAAATATCTTTGTATTACAATAACATACATAACTGCTTTCAGGGAAAGAATTAATGTGGTTTAGTCTCTGGAGCCTACAGCATGGCCTAGTCAGGTTGAGTGATGTACATAAATAGTGCAGATAGATACATAAATGCAGGCACAGTTATTGACACGTTCCCTGCTTGCTCTCAGGGGTGAGGTAACTGGGTTTTGACACTAATCTTTAATTTCTTTTTTCTCAAGCAAGAGTCTAATTACATGTATTTTATTCAGTTCATCGGTGGGTATACTATTAAATTTCTGATTCCTTTCATACAGTCTCTCAATTTGAGCTTATTCCACTATGCATTACATACTGACATGAAGACAAGTTTGCTTTTGCTGCTGCTGTTTGCTTCACTGGATTTAGCCCTCTGAATTTCATACCAAGAGTTACAGAAATTATGGCAGCAGAAGCTGATTTCAAGAACACATGGGAAAAAATGCATAACATAATTGTGCTGATAAAAAAAGATGTAAAGCAAAGCTAAAAGAAATTTTGAGAAATGTTCCTAGATAAAATGCTATAAAATAGGGTGGAAATCAACATTTTAAAATATGTATAATACTATTATAAGTTTATTTTTTAAATTTTAAAAATAAAACCAAAATTTTCTAGTATTTCAGACTTTCAAGTTTGCAGTGGTTGGACCTTGACAGATTTAAAAGCAAGATTTGTGCAGACAGACCAGATATTTTTAAGCAAGTTCTGAAATTCGGGATGGTCTTGTGCTTCACTTACTAAATCCTCAGTGCTCAGTGTAGCTTCTATTCAGTTGTGAATTTCCTATGCAGAAGAAATTTATTATTTTTCTGCTTCTCTATCTGTTTTTGTTATTCTTTTAAGTACAGAGACAAAACTTATTTCTCACCTTCTTTTTTAAGTCTTCAGTTGTTCTGGAGAAAACCTGAAAAGATGGTTTCTGTTCCCTCCACAAAGACTCAAAAATCAAAATGAATTTGAACTGATTCCCCAAATACAGACTCCACCTGTCTTTATTCTTACCTGGCAGCCAAATGGTTCCTTCACTTTTTCACCTAATTCTGTGAGGAAGACTGGAATACACAGTCAAAACATCATGAGTAGGATTTCTTTGCATTTCTCTCTTCAGAAAGATTTATAGTTTAGTACTCTTCCCCTCAGCTGAATTTGCCTTTCCTACACCATGCATACTTATTTTGCATTTATTGGAGTGTTTTCCACAGGGAAATTCAACAGTGTTTTTCATGGCATTTTCTATGTGAAAAACTATATATATGTGTATGTGTATTTATGCAATTGATGTAAACCAAAATCTAAGAATTTTTCATGCTAGCTATGATGCTAAACACATGCAGACATTAATCTGGTTACTGTTTGTTTTGACTTTGCTTCGTGAGAATAAACTTTTGACAGTAGCTGTTGCTTCTTCCTGACTCAGTGATTTAATATCTCAGGAAATGTTTGTTTAAGAACCTGTTTTCTTAGCTACCTGGAATTGATGATACCTTGGAATAAGACATCATAAGTGACATCCTTTCCTGTGAAAGGAACAAAGTAAAGCAAATAATTTACTTGAAATGTAGGATAAGTTAAACAGTGATTTATTCTCTTTTTTTATGAAATGGCTGCAATATGCAGCCTTGCTCTCCTTTGGTTTTTTGAGTGTGTGCCATGAAGGAGGAGGCAGATATGTGACAGTGAAATCCCAGGCTGGGAGTGGTGAAGGTAAGAGTGGTTTGTGATTGTTAGCTCTCATATCTCAACTCTAATTCTTGAAGAAAAAAAAATTACTATATGTAATTTCTACCAAAAATGTGCCTCGTTTCAGAAGTCAGACTTTATTTTTAATTTTCAAATTCCTTTTTTTTTTTGAATGGACCCACCTGTTTAAACATATTTCCAGTGGCCACAAAAATTTCCTGAGGTTTCACTTGATACCTTAATCAATTTCTAACTCTTCTCCAAAGGGTTAAAGACAGCTCCACTTTGCCTGTAGAACTGCTGATGTCTCTTTGACAAGACAAAAAAAAGAAAAAGAATTTTACAGCCAGGAAATAAAAGCTGTCACTGAACATGAATGCAAAGTGGGAAGTTAATATTCAACTACTAAGAAATCATTTACCTATTGTGAGTGAAGGACTCTATGAGGAGTGGTAGGGCATAGTTCAAACCTTGGTACATAACCTTTTATGCAATGAAAATATCTGTTTCATACAAATAGACATTTTGAGAACTCATCTTTAAACACTTGCTGTGAGAACAATACGTGAACCTCACTCTTGATGGAGAACATGCACAATGAGATCTAATTAACTTTGGGGTGATGGTAGTTTTGGACTGCTGGGATTGAGGGACAGTGCAATAACAATACAAGAATAAAATATTTGTGAAGGGCTCTCAAGGGAGCTTTTGGCTTATCATTTTGAGGATTTGAGCAGCAAGAAAAGAAAAATATACCGTGCTAACCATGGCCATCATTCAGTACCACTATCAGCTTAGAATCTTCCTTTCATTCATTTTGAATGAATGTTATTCTTCTTTAAAACTGGTTTCTCATGATAGAGAAGAAGATCAAGGGCTGGATCTCTAGAAAGATGTGCACATAATGTCAGGAATAAAAAGGCCATCCATTTGGGCACTTTATGCAGACATGGCCATATGGTTGCATTGTCAGCATGGTGACCTGCATCTGGAACTGCAAGAAGCCTGTGCCCAGCTGCCCCGCACATCCACGTGCAACATGAGCATTTGTATTCATCAATAACAGAAGAACAGTGTGCACATCTATAAAAACTGTGAGTGCATGTTTATGATATCTATGTTAGCATTTCTGAGTTATGGCTCCTGTCTCAATTTTAGGCCTTTTTAGATGTATTAGAAATAAGATTTGAGTCATAACTGACTTGCAGCTATATCAGAAAACATACAAAGATGGGGCAAACATCAACTTATGTATAAAGCTACCCTGATAAACTGTTCTCATTTTTTGACCTTCTTTTATGTCATAACAGTTGGATCTTTGAAATTAGATTAACCACTCTTAAACAGAGTTAATGTTTATTTCCAGATTTATCCAGTTCTTTACTGCAGAATTAAAGCTTAACTTGAATAACAGAGGATTTTACCTGGCAAAGTTTCTTAGAAAACTTCTATCAACACTGAGATCACTTGCTTAGACTATGGATTTTCTCTCTGAAATTATACAGCTGTATACCAGTCCATTCCAATAACTCAGATGTGTGAGCACTAAGTTGTGAAGCAGACAATCGAGATCTCAGAGGCAAAAATGAGAATCCCTAACAGTGTTTCTGAGGTGTTAAAAAGAGATTTTCTTTGATGGTATACATGTTGTTCCATGGATAAAGTGTTGATATCTCTTCACTTGTACTTAAAGTTTGTAGGTTGTCTTCCAGCCATGCTTTGCTGTAAATTCAACTGAAAAAGATAAAGAACATTTCTGTTGTCCTAACTATGCATCACTGCACTCAAAGATTTGCATGTATTGAAGTTCTATGCCCAAATACACAATGTCTGCCAAATGTAGTATAGTAACCAAATGTTAAACTGTGATTCTACAGTCTCTTTTTGTTACTGAAAAGTAGATACTGAAACATAAGTAAGTAGAAGCCAGAGATTTTTTTTTTAATAGAACAGGTCAGCAATGAAGGACAACAGAAAAAGAATCTGATTTTTGCCTGAGGTCCCATTTATTTTGGAGAAGTGAAGTCATCCTTGTTGTCAAGTTGTCAGTTTTGCTGGTTCTTTTAATTAATCTCCACCCTAAAAGCCTAGTGAATGTGTCTATTTTTATATCATTATTAGATACCTTCACATTTTTTCCCCAGGTCTTCTCTAGATGCCTAAATGCATCTGTTACTGGTAGGAGTTTCAGTGGTTTTTCACATAGATCTCTCAACAGCATTGAACACAACTTGGAAGCTCAGAGTCTCTCATTGATAGCTTTTTCCCATAAGTCTAATTGATCCATTGAGCTGATTTTCTGTGGCCTTGCCATTTTCTAAAAATACAGCACATTCCTGCTGCTGAGAGCAGAATCCCAGTCCCAGTGGAGTTAATTTTTATCTTTTTAGCAGCCTATTGTAAGAGACTGTATCAAAGGCTTCCAGGAGGTTCCAGTAAACTATTTTAACTGGCTCTTCTTCACTGACTCTTTTGTTCATGCAATAAAAGATTTCTAGTATATATAGGGCAAGACTTGCTTTTCTCCAAACTGTATTAAACCCTCAGCTCACTGCTGTTCATGTGTGCAGTTTGGTTACTCTATCTAGCTTTAATTAGTATTTCAGCTATTTTACCAGGTACTCAGGAAAATCTATTCTGACTGCAGTTGCTGGAATCTATTCTTCTTTCGATCTAGGTACATAATTTACTTCTTCCCAGTCTTCTTCAATAGAGCTGATTTTAATGAGCAACTGCTTGTGGGTAGAGTATCTGAAAACAATACTTTGTGTTTATTTCAGCCCTGCCCCCTGGAGAGACTTAATCTTCACTTACATCTAAATGAATATAAATGTGACTGATTAAGTGGACAATTAGTGTTGTTTATGAAATTATTTTTCAAGTGTTTGCAGTTCCTTACCCAGGTCAGGTTCTGCTTTGGGATACCAAAGGTCTCTTGGCAAGGACAGCTGGTCTGACATTTGAGGCCATGCTCAGACCTGGAGGCTGAGGTGGACTCTGTTGCCAGCTCTGGTAAGGACTTTCTGTATGATATTTGGCAAATCACTTTTTCTTGCCATACATCTGCTCCCTTGCAAGCGCCATCATCCTCACCCTACTTACCAGAGAGCTACTAAACCCTGTGGTGAGAAGGATTTATATGACACCCCTGTCCCCCTTTCTGGACAGCTTGTCCACACTTAGAGCTGCTGTTCCTGCAGCAGGGGAGAGCTTAAAATGCATTGCATTTTGTTTAGGGTGTAATTTTATGAGTTTGGTCCAACCTTAACCTATGTTTGGTGAAAACAAGGAGTCGCTATCAAGACAGTGGGGTTGAACAAGGTTTTCTCTTATCCAGCTCTTATGACAATTTTCTTCTAACACCATTTCTGGACATTCTTGATGTGTTAATTCTGTTTCAGTTTTCTGCATGAAGCATTTCCTTTCTTACACAAAACAAGTCCTCTAGGTCACATAAACACCAGATTGATCGACACAGGGACCTCACCTCATGATAATGAAGAAATCATCAACACCAATTCAAATTCAGATTTCCATCTCAATCTTTGGATAAGATGAAAACAACAACATTAATTGCTTTGGCAGTGAGATTTTTTTCTCAGGCAGTAAGAGGGGGAAGTGCCAGTGAATTTTAGTTATAAAGGTTTGAAGACAAACTGAACAACAATAAAGTAAATTTATAAAGAGCTCTAAAGACAAAGTACGAGCCCTACTGAATCTGCCTTTACTGCTTAATACCTAACATTTTATATACTCTAGAGAGAGAATTTAACTAGAGTGTTAAAAACCTATGTAAATACTCCCCCAAACTCTCCTTTTTATGTAGAGCACCTTTCCATGCTCATAACACGAATAGGATTTTGCATGTATACCTTCTGTGCAAAGTTTGCTAAAGATCTGCTTGTATTTTATTCAAATGTTGGGTATGTTTGTTCCAGTCTTTTCCCCTGTGGGTTCTAATGATTTTTATTTTCTCATTACAATACCTTTAATAGTGCATTGGTCTCATGAAAGCAGTGGAGGGTTGAGCAGCAGGAATATCTCTTTTCCAGCTCTCAGGGCAGCATGCCTGGGAAGGTCATTTCTGCAACCTACCTGTGGATCAGCAGATGGCACTCTCGCAGGCAGTATATCAAGTTAGAAACCCTATTTGTAAAAAGGGAAAGGAATATATAACTCTCTTTACACTTCTGCGTTTTTGTTATCTCACCAGGTCACACCATTCTGTTGCCATATTTTTGATACCGACTTACAAATTTATTTTCCAGCTTCTGCTCCTGCTCTCTGTTCAAATCAGTATGTCTTTTACATATGTTTCTAAGTCTATGACTTTCACATCTCCTTTTAACTTTCTTTTCCTAACCTGAAACTTAACATTGTCCAAATTAAATGGAAGGCTTATTTTACTCCATTTTTTTTGCCTCTGACTCAGAATGCAATTTTGCTTTTTTTGTCTCATTTCAAGTGGGTGTTAAAGCTGGATGTTTTCTTTCCCTTGTCATTCCTGTTTTTTCCTGATTCCTATCTTGACCAGCACTGCACAAAAGCTCACATCTGGCTGAATTTTAAGTAGAAGAACCTCTCCACTGACTTCTCTCAAGGCAAACTAAGTGCAGCATGAGTGTAAACTGGGTGCAGTGTGGTGCAATAGGTGATGGCAGAAGAAGGCCAGTCCTGTCAGACCAGCTTGGAATTGCAATTTCTTGTTCAAGAGGAGCAGTGTGTCCAGCAATAGGCAGCTAGAGGGACTGTCTGTAACAATGCACCTGACTGAGTCTGCCTGGGATGGAGTTAATTTCCTTCCTAGAAGCACACAGAGTGCTGTGCTTTGGCTTTGTGACTAAAACAGTGTTTATAACTCACCAATGTTTTTTTGGCTATGGCTGAGCAGTGCTTGCTCAGCATTGATGCTTTCCCTTTTTCCTGCTCAGTTTCCCCAGCAAGCAGGCAGGGAGTGCACAAGAAGCTCCTCTCCATTACCTCAGACTTGTCAGGTCTGTAGCTCTCATATCTTTTTGCTGGGTTATATAAATTGTGATCCTTCCATTCTCACTCTGATCAGAGTGGGACACACTCTTCTGTGTATTCCTGGTGATTTGCACCCTCCTTCCCCACACCATTCAGTGATTCCTGTTCAGTGGCATCTTTCCTGATGCCCATACTTCCTCACAAGTATCCCTGTGCTGCTCCTCCAGGTTGTCCTCCACTTGTGGAACAGGCTTTGGTTGGTCACTTCTTTCCTTTCCTGTCAAACAGTCTGTCAGTCCTCATCTGTGCTTTGACAGGTCTTCTCTGCAGTGATAAATTTCCCCCATTAGAAATTAGTGCAGAGCCTGCAATTCAGTATAATGATATTCAGACAACACATCATCTTGTACAGGAGTCTGAGCCACTTCCCCTTCAGTGGCTGTTCCCTTACATTTTCAGAGCAATGCATGTAATTTAGACTGTGTGACTCCTATCAGCTGCAAAGAGTTAAATCCACATGGAAATCTTCAAAAATCTGGGGGTGCCTTGACAAGTCTGAAATTATCTATCACTCTAATCAGCCTGATAAATCTGATTACACATCTTTCAAATAAATAATGATGGGTTTAGGTAAGCCTGGAGCTTTTACTGTTTTTCAGTCTGTATCTATCAGCTGAAATTTCATGTGCACTCAGCAATTGTTGTTCTGTTAAGAATTCTGATTTTGCTGGCTGCAATAACATTCATTTGAATGCTATGGATGTCAAAATTTCTTTGTTTCTCCTGCAGAGCTGTTAAATTTTAAGACAGCATTAGCTGAAAAACTGTCATTTTTCGGAGAATTTTATATGTGATTTTTTTTTTCTTATTCTCATTCTAAACAGGTTCTGGAAACATTTGAGGTTAAAGTAGCACTTTAAAAATTGATGACACTATAGAAAAGAAATTCTCTATCATCACTTAAAATTCACATTTGAATATGATTAAGTTATAAAATTACTCAGTATGATTTTTTCCCTATTTTTCCATGTTACCAAGTCTGAGTTAACTCAGATTAAGCTGTTTCACCTGTAATTCCTGTATGTGTCCAGAGCTGAGGTGTGTGAAATAATCTGCAAGCATTTGTACACATCTGTACTTAGACATGACTTTTAGACATGTCCATTTACAGAATCACTATTGTGATGTTTTTAATTTTACATTCATTAGGAAGTGCATCCACCTTTCTGATATATTACCAAAGCCCCTTACAAACAAAATTGATGTTACTGGCATGAAAGAGACGTATGTTTTACAATCTTATCACGTTTAGTAAGTGAAACAGAGTTCATCCTTTCACACATTTGAGCCTAACCCCACAAAAAAAAGTTCCAAAACTTTTTAATATTGGACATACTTATGCAGTACCTCACTCAGGGACACAAAAATGGGAGGAGAATGTCATTGACATGAAAAACAATGGGAGAGTGAGAGTCATGAGAGTGCCATGTATGTCAGGCACTGAGGAACTGGCTTCAAATGCAGACTGTTCTAGTTTTGCATCCAGAACTGGCAATCCTGGGAAGAATTTGGGCCTCTGATTGTCTGTCTCATCCAACTGGCATCATAAATTTTTAGTGAAAAGATGCATCTTGCTAGTAGCATTGTCAGGCTCCAGAGCAACTGAGAACAGTCACTAGGAGTGCACAAAGAATCCCTGATGAGATGCACAACGAGTGACAGTCTTGGCTGAGGCCTTTATGTGTTATAAAAATTATAAATGTTCTTATAAATGGTGAAGTCAATGAGAGTCTTAATATTTACAAGGAGCTCTGAATCACACCTGCAGAGAGCAGATCTGCAGAGCAGCTCAGCAGTGCTGCAGTCAGGGGAAAGCAGGCACTAAATCAGTGACACCACACTGTTCTGTAGTGCATGATATCATTGGAAGCATAAAGCTCTTATACAAAATGTAAATGTGGTGCCTGGAGACCCATTATTAATAAAGAGCAACAGTCATTTATATCTTTGAGATATCAGAGGTATTGACTCTAACAGTCTGGGTAAAATCCAAACTGGCAAATACTTATCTGAGGCATACAAAGCATTCCTAATGAAATGCAAAGCTGAGAGCAATTCAAGTTTTTCTGTATTTTATTACAGACATCAATATAAGCTTATCTGAGTGGAGTAAGTACACATACTTTCAAGTAAAATTAGACGTCATATCCCGAGAAGGTGGAAGAAACATCGAATCTATCTGCCTTGCTGAGTGATCACATTTTATAGATAAGCTTTTCATGTTGAAAGGATGTGAAAATTCATGTTCATATAGATGTTTGTGTTGCATTTCCCCTAAAATACTTAAAAATAAAAAGATGTGAATTTGAGCAAGATAGAGAAGGTATTGGGGGAAAACAATATAATTTAAAAATAGGAGAATATATATTTTGATTTTTAACTAGATTTAACGCAACTTTAGAAAGTGCAATATACTCCATATAGCTTCCATCCACATATTTCACATTCTCTAAATCTTTCCATTACTTTCTAGGAAAATATCTGTTGTGACAACCAGAATGGATTTAGATGCCCAGATAAGCTGTAATCTAGGTCTGCCTATCCTCAAAAGCTGAAAACCTAGCAACACCTGCATTTTGGAACATTAATTTCTCCCAGGAGTCTAAACACAGTCACCAGTGTATACTCAGAAATAAACCAAATAAGACCTAGATATTTATCTGATATTTAAAAACCATTGGTAATCAGGAACTGAGGATGGGAAGGCTCTGCTGAATTTTCCAAGAAAGATCATACCAAACATAAACAACACGGTGTCTGTATGTTCTATACAGATGAGAGTAACTATTCAAACAAGAGAAAACACATTTGAGGCTCACCTCAATATGAGCTGATACAGACCCCCAGCTTATATTTTCCAGGAGACAGTCCTAACCTCAGTAGATAAGACTCATACTGCATTAAACACAAGATTTCTGGAATCAGGGAAGCAATTGGCATGGAGGGTCCAGTGAGATTATGAACCCCCCAAAATTTGTTCTCAGTAGAAGAAAAACTTTCCATTTTACTTCAGTTCTTTCCTCTTTGACAAATATTACCCAGCCCTTTTCTGACCTTCATCACAGATGTAATTTGTTAGCATTTATAACAACGCAGATGGGTCTGCCAGTCTTTCAGAGAAACTTTGTCATACTGCATTTTGCAAGGGCTGAAAGGCTTTTGGAAATTAGAAATGTCACCTACAATGTCAAGTTGAGTTAAGTGTCCTTTTGTGCTCATTCTCACTTAGTCACTTAGCCTTGGAGCTTTCCCTCTCTGCTGTCCTTCTGCAGCTGCAGTGGTGCTCACGTTGACAGGGAGAAATGACAAGATATGTGAAGGATGATCCCAACGAGGTTCTGAAAGCAAACAGAAGACCAGGGCTTGCAGAGACAGCAGCAAGAGCTTCGAAATAGTCTGATTCACTGAAAGGTTTCAAGGGAGGAAAATCTACATGTGCAGAGAATATGTTGAAATGGTTGTGGTGCTGACAGTCTGAATAGGGAAGGAAATGAAATTTATGAGTCATTGAACATCCCAGGTGAGTTCTGGTGATTTGCTGATCAGCACAGCTGTTCCCACATGCTTTAGGCACTGTTCTCCCACTCAGTGCTCACTCTCTGCATTTTCTATGGAGTATCTCCCTAATACTTATTAAGGTTAGAAAATTCATAACCAGTTTGATATGGTTCAAAGGTAACCAAGACCTCAGGGTTTGGGTGACAGGACTCCAGAAATGCAAGTAAGAGGGTTAATGAGTGATAAATCTAAATGAATGCTGGCAGGCAAAGAAGCATCCTTATTTTAGTTTTAATAATGACAAAATGAGATAAGAGCCTAAGTCTAGATCTGTACTCTTTTGTGGGTGCAGAGGTCTTGCAAGCCCATGATCTAACCTTGGTTTTGAATCTCTCTGGAGGTAAATCTGGGATCATGACTGGAAAACCAGAAAAACTCTAAGGCAAGGGAAGACACAGAGCTTGGTCCTGTTCTGTCCTTCAGGGCTTGCCAAAAGGTGACCCCTTCTACTGTGTATGAAAATCAAGTGTCCAAAACTACTTCTGTTGCCAGAGTAGGCTTTGGTTCTTGAAGAAGTCAGGAATTGCGACATCACTCTGGAGTGTTTTGTTGTGTCTGGTCTCAGTGAAGAACCAGAAACATACATAATTTCTACTGAAAACCTAGAGTGCTTAAATATTCATATCCTATACATTTTTAATGTAGAGACCAATTTACTGAATTTAAGTTCAGTGAAAAACATGATCCTCACTGGGGAAAGCTGAATAGCCACAAAAGAGAGGAGTGGGGCTTTTACATGTCATTGGAAAAAGAGCTGTTTTCCAGC
Organism: Alaudala cheleensis; assembly: GCA_013398995.1. Lineage (NCBI taxonomy): Eukaryota > Metazoa > Chordata > Aves > Passeriformes > Alaudidae > Alaudala > Alaudala cheleensis. Next base: position 55,047 of record VWYE01018871.1, read on the forward strand.
CAAATATAAGGCAGCCCCCAGTGTACCAAAAAACCATTTATTCACAGACTGAAAGAAAATTCTCTAAATAAGATGACTGGAAGTTAGTCTCCTATTTAGGGGGGAAAATAAAAGAAAAAAAGGTGTTTTGGGTTAAAAGTTTCAAAGTGTTTTGTCCTTCACAAGTGACTTCAAGATTTGGCATGGAAGATTCTTGCTGTTCAACGCCTGTAGATAAAGGAGGAAAGCCACAAAGCACAAAGTGACAAATAAGTGTTTAAAGAATGGAATCCCTCCCTTTATACCCCCCATGCCTACCCCAGGATTTACCCAAAGGTCCCTAGAAGTCAATGGAGATAAATAGGCCCATCTAAGTGCTGAATTAACACACTAAGACAAGATGAATTTGACTTTAGAAGTGCATCTCCCAAATGACTTATCTGTAAAAGAGCTTCAAGTTGTTAGTTTATATACAGCAATGGGATCAGCCCACTAATTTAGACATGTAAATTTAGGAATCTTTGTGCAGGCACATAGGTCAACCCTGAAACACAGGTGTCCTTCACATGCAGGGGTCCAAGGCATCAGTATAGTCAGCAATTATGGCCTAATCAGTGCAGCTGCTGGAGTGTGGAGATGAGTTCACATCACTCTAAAGTAGGTGTGAATTGAATTGCTCACATGGCAGTGCCTGTTGCAGTCACAGCTGTGACTTTCCATCTTGCAGCAGGATCTTCTGCACAGGATCTCCTGCAGGTTCTGTGTTGTATCTGTAAGCTGAATGAGGATGTCCTGGACACCACAGAACATCTCCAATAGCACTACAGGTCTGAATTTATACAACTGACCTCTTCCCCTAGTTTCTAGCAGGCTGAAACCTATTGACAAGTTGTCCATAAAGCACAAGGGGAGGTGAGGCCCCAAGTGTCCTTCTAGGCACCCTCATTTAGGTGTCCCTAACACTGAACTCAGTTGTTACTCTGTGTTTTCTCAGCTGAATCCCATAATGGGAGCTTGTTCCAGGTATTTTGTCCTCAAGTCCTGGTTTCACAAAAACCATTCTGGAAGTTTTGGAGCACTTCAGTAGAGCTGAAAACCCATAAAACTCCATGAATTCCAGCTTTAGGTGTGTGAGCTTTGGGGTCAGACAGAGCTCTGTGACAGAGCAGATAACCCCTCACTGCTGGACCTGCTGACACAGACCCCAGGCAGGGGTCTGCTCATGTAAGTAGATTTTTGCACTTCAAGTAGACGAGCAGGAAGAGTTGAAAAAGAGGTAAAAGTGCTCAAAATTACAGCTGCATTAAGGTAGGAAACTGGGCCAGAAAATGTCTTTGTTTCTGTGGCTGCTCTTCAGAATGAGGGAGCTGGCATATATGGAGCTTTACTTGACAAAGGAGATTTTGTCAGAGGCAGAGCCCTGACCCTTCTGCCACAAGTCTCTGTGCCCTAGGAGTGCACAGTGGCAGTACTGGGACAATAGGAGCCAGAACTATTACAAAACCCACCTACTATTCATTAAAGAGCCACTGAATACATGAAGTTCTGGGATGGTGGTTTTCATTCGTTTCGTATTTTTCTGTTCTTTCTCAGGAAAAGAAAAAATAAATCCCATTATCTTTATTTTTCCTTGGGGAGACAGAGACATCCTCTTAATCACAGAGGTTTCCCTTTATCTTAGAAAGAAAATATTAGGAAAGCTACTTTGCTACTGCTGCTTCATCTGTATCTGCCCTGTCTTCTGTACCGAACATCTGAGCTTTAAATTTGCTTAGAAACCTATACATACATAAGTAATGCAGGAAAATGACAGTAACATGACTGAAAGCTGGAACACAGACAAGACAATTGGTTTCACTGTATCTTTGTCTGCTAAGGTGCATTAATCTTGCAAAAGCAAAATGATATTAATGGTAATTTGAAAGAAAGAAGTAGGTTACTTTCAGACTGATTTATTTCTCTGGGCAGCCTCACTGTATGCTGGTGCATTTACAGCTACAGTCCAAGGACAGTAATGTATGCAATTGCTGGCAAGTCAGGTAGCCAGATACATTTTCAGGCTTGAGAGACAGATGTCCATTTTGCCACGACTTGTTTTTTCAAAATAGTTTCTTTTTATTTTCAACATCTGTTGACAGAACTCTAAATATAGGAATTATGCTAAGTCTTTGCTCTGACTACAATGCTTTTGTGATATGATCTATCGCAGAAATATCAAGCTGAAATTGGATCAGGAAAGCATACTTGCAATTTTGAGCTATCAAAACGATGTAGTGTTGTTATACAGTATAGTTTCAGAAAATATAGTGACAAAACAGATTGCTGTGGCTATTTTTTAGTTGTGAGAATATAAAAGCAGAGGCTTGCAAGGCTTCTTTTTTCCAATATTGCAATTTGAGACTTTATGTTGACCAAAGAAAATATATTTAATGGGAATGAAAAAAAGTACTTTTTAGAAGAATAACTTATAAGAACAGTTATTTAGGCTAGAATATCAATAGTCAGAGTTATTTTTCTTCTGAGGCAAAGATTCTGAAATGGACAGTGCATACTTTGCCAATGTTCAGCACTGTAATGGGACCATTAGAGTAAATCACTACATTTGCTTCCCTGAGTACCCATGTAAATGATTGCGTTAACGTCTCGTCCATCAGCTCTGCAATATTCATTACCAAAATGTGTGTTCCAGCTCCAGCCCACATCAAAGCAGGTCTGATAAAGGAGATTTTGTGGAGTTCTGGGCTGACAGATCCCATAGCAGGACTGATATGAGTAACTGAAGGGGGCAAATTATCACTGGAATCAGAAATTGGCAGTAATATGTTTCCAAAACCAGGGTTAAATAGATCTAAGTCACTACTTATTTACTTGTACATGGATCTGTTTTCTTGTCCAATGCTCCAAGCCTATAATCACAGCAAGAGCTTACACAGAGCTATTTCAGTCTGTCCTGATATCTTGGTGTTTAAAAGAATGGAATGTGATGTTCTATGTTCTGAAAAATTCAGTTTAAATATAGCTAAAGCTATAATGAAAATCATCAAAGAAATGTAAAGTTCCCCATAGAGTCACTCTTAAGTTAAAAAAATCTGCTAAAATTTAGTCAAGACCTGCATTGCTAATAAACCAGAATGTCATTTTGCAGCAGAATAAGTAAAATGGAACAGTTTCTAATCCAATTTACATTTGAAAGAACATGTGTTAGATCTGCTCTTAAAACTTGGCCCATTCCCACTCAAAATGCTCACCAGTCTGTTACAAATTGTCTCAACACCACACTACATGTTTTACTTTGTGTAACTACAAGGTCTGGGTAAAGTCTAGTCAGGATTTTCCAGCTCTTTAGGTATCCAAATCTTCTGGGAAGCAGAGGCTGCAAGGAAGCATTCCCCAGGTCAGCCTTTGGGCTGTGAAATACTCTCACCCCACATGCTCACTCTCCCAGTTGGGGAACTCCTTAAAAGATTCTGCATGGATGCCTACCTGGACAATGCAGGAAGAAGCTGAACACACAGCAAAAGGCTCAAGTTTAAAATTCATCATCTGGTTTGGTGTGAATCTCTCTTTGGGACAACACAATAACCTTGCTTTAGATTGGATGAGATGAGCTAATGACATAAAATAAAATACACACTTTGAAAACAAAAAGCAGTTCTCAAATTTGCAATTTGACAGAGATGAATTTTACTATGGCATTTCTTCCTGTAGTCCACTCACTTTGGGCCAGGATTTTGCACCATGTGTTTCAAAATTTCTGGTTGTTGGACACCAAATATTAGGATTACTGATAAAATAAATAGACATTTAATTTTCCTACCACACATACTGTGGGACATAAACTTGAGAGAAGGAAAAGACAGTATAGTCTGCATAGTCTCTTCCATAATAACTTCATTAAATGCAAATAGGACTTCAGTGAGGGCATTCTTCATGGTAAGGAAAGTCATGACAATGTGGTCTGAAGGGCACTGCAAAAGTGTGCTGCAACAGTTGAAGGAGAATGAAAGGAGATCTTGGTCCTCATAAAATCTAAGTACTCTTAGTTTTCTGCCCCTTGGTTTTCCTTAATGATATTTTAAACCAAGCATTTTTTTATCAGTTACAGAAGCTGGGCTCTAAAAAGAATAGAAATAATAAAGCAAATATCTCACTTTTAATTCCCTAGTTTAGCAGTATGATTTCTTGAGACATGCATATAACCTCCTCTTTTTGCAATGCTAACTGAAAGTGGAAAAGACACAGGAACCTGGTTTATTCTGGAAACAGCAGGTAGTTTGATCTATTTTTACTGCAGATAATTTCCCAGGACACTGTGATTCTTATATTTTTAATCAAATGTGTGAATCGAAAACTGTGGTGTGACCTTTGGAAAAGACACTGCAGGACATCAGCTGAAGCTGTGAATAGTTTAAGTGCAAACAGGAAGTTGACTCAGTTGTTCTCTAACAAAAGACTGTGGTAAATTGTAGAGTTGGAGTTGCGGTTTCAAAACATTTTTAATTGCTGCATTTGATCTGCTATGCAGTATTGTGTGACAACAGCTAAGAGAAAAATGTCAGTGCCTATGTTTCAGCATAAATTTATACACTGTGAAAGAAAAGAACCCTGTTGATTCCAGCTTTTCTTTCTCTAATTATTTCCGACTTACCTGAATTACTGTGAGGTTAAATAGGGAATGAAGAGGTTCTCAGTCTCGTAAAGCATTTAAGTAGCTGCATAAGATTGTTATTATTAAGTCTATTTATGATGGAAAAAAAAATAATATATAGGGGAAATAAAATGAGAAGATATTTCCCAGTGACCCATGTACCTGGGAAAACTCTCTTTGACAAATGGGGCACTCTCAGGACAAAAATGTATTAATATTTATTCTCTTTGCTTTCAGTTGATTATCATGGTAACTTAAGCCTAAGAAAATTTCCAAAAGTTTTCCTTATAGGAGTGAAGTTATGCATGTACTTAGGAGTAACTAATTTATCTAATTGTAAGAAAAAAAAAAAATCCGTTTTGTCATATTTTATAAGAGATTATTTTAGAAAATAATACAAAAAAATGGGCCAACAATTATGGGCTCAAAATCTCCTCAAAGGTTTATAGAACATAAAACTATTTCTACAGCATACCTTTAAAAGTCTCCCTCATTCACTTCCATAGAGGACAATATACCATATCAGTGGGTGCATGCTGCCTATTGGCACTGCCTGTGATATAGACTGTGGTCATCCAAGCCCTCCCATAAATCATGACAGTGAGGCATAAATCCTCTGTGAACAAACTCCTGAGAGATTTCCAGAGATATCCACTGATTTTAATGGCATCAGAAATGTGTAATCCCACTGGTAATTTTCATGCAGTAAAATAGATATGCCAGATAATAGATATTAAAAAAGAAACTGATTCTGTCTGAAAATGTGTTACCATTTTCTTAAACAAGGAGGGAATTTTGAATATAGCTGTCATTAATATAGAGAAGATGATTACTTCTTTGTGGCTTGACAAACTTTTATGTTCCTACATCAATCAGGAGCTATGTTTTGATAGGACCACCAGAAAATGCATGTGAACATCAAATATGTAGATATTTACGTACTGATGCATTCTTTTCATTCTCAAATTTCCCAGAGGAGCATGAATCAGTTAAGCTTTTCCCTATTTTTCCTGATGTCTTTTACAAAAAATGACTTTTGAAACAAAAAACCAACCAACCAAACAAGCAAAACAAAAACAACAAAAGAAAACAAACCCCAAAAATGCAGACTTTTCTTTATTGTAAATATTTGGTCCTGTATTTTCAGTAAGTAAATAATAAGAACTTTGGCAAGAAGTTTTGCCAATTAGAATATTTGCAATGTAACACTATAAGACCAAAAGCTTTTATATTTGTATAGAAATTGCTTAGCTTTCAGTGGGAAATTTTTACATGGAATGTATTATTCAAAATTAAACATCCTTTTTGTAGACATTCTACTAACATTTAAAAGAGAGTGTTCAATTTCATAACTCATTTTTTGTACCATATTTTATAATTAATTTTTAATGTACAGTTTCGCCTGTCAGTGTTTTGCAATTAATAAATCTGGAAAGCTCTATCTTTTCATTATGGTGTACTCCATTGTCTCTGTAATAAAAACATCTAATTTCAGAAATATCTGTTTAAAAAATTAACAGATCAGTTAAAAATGCTGCAATCCATTTACATACATGAAATTTACAACATGAAGTTTGTTTTAGAGCATCTTTCATATGAAAATTCTGTAGTGGCAAGAAACTCATGGGATTAATTTCTATCAAGTTTCAGATATTTTCAGACATGGATAAAGGATTTTTAGTAATTTCTTCTGTACTTGGTCTTAAGGAAAGTATTGGAAGCCATATTGGCCACTTTCAGCTTCTGCAAGGAGAAAAAGACAGTGAAGAAAACTGACAGCCAGAAAAATGAGATAAACTACTCAGTAATTTTCATCTCGTAAATAACTGTCATGATGCTGAGGAAAGGTTTTTCTCCAGATGAATAAATACAAAACAACACACCTGCATTTTTGCTGTGAAAAAGTCACAGCAATAATTGCACGCATTGTCAATAGCCAGGATTCTCATTTTCAAAATCCTGACTGCAGTGAGAATTTTAATAAATGAAGTAAAATAAGGAAAGAGATGCAAAATGCAGACCCGAGCCTTTGACTGTCCCCGCGTTTTAAGGAGATCAAACCAAAGATTATTGTCTGTGCTGTTATGCTACTGAAGGGAAATTCTGTTGACTTGTGGCTTAAGATTGCATCTCAAAAGTTGCATGGAACAATAGAAATGAGAATTTTCAGAGCAAATCATCATTAGACCTAAACATCTCCTGTAAGTGTCACTGACAAAATATACATGGAGTGCAATGGAGCATAGTCAGTCCCCATCAGAGTGGGTGTTCTTCTGTTGTTCTTCTTTGACTTGAAGAATTCAAAATCAGAAGGCAGAGGATTTTATAGAAGTATCAGAACTTGGAAAAGAATACCAATTTTCCATCAAAGGTTTCCAAATGAGGTTGAAATTCCTTCTGGATAGATGCTGCTACTGTTCTGGGCTGATCCAATTATTTCAGAACCTTGCTTGTTCTTCCATGTTTATCTTTCTTCCTTTTATTCTTTTACTCTCACATTGGTCATCTTTTTCTGCCCAGAGTTCTTTGCCCTCTTGGTAAAGCACAGAGATATTGGAAAAAAAAGTTAAAATTGCACAGTTTGAAGGAAGGATCTGTTCAGAAAAGCCATCTGTGTTTCCATCATGGATTTCTAGTAAGGTCTGATACTGAACAATAAGGCAAGGTCAGTCTAAGCTGAAAGCTGTTTTTGGTGGTCACAGAAGTTTATGTTCTTTAATCCAATAAAGCTAGCAAAAATCACACTATAGGACAGAATAAACATATCAGAATTGCCTGGATATTTTCCTAATGAAATTAATTTCTAAGTAATTTCATTTTCAGAGAAGTGATTTACCAATCTAAAAACTCGGTTTAGCTCTTGTTGAATAATGGACTTTGGAATCCACATATTTGGGTTCACCAAATTTGTGTCAATGGACTTCCCTCACACTTTTGCAGAGTCTGGAGCCTTCAAGCCCCAAGTACTTTTGCTGGAGCAGAGGTTCCTGAGTTACTCTTCTGCCTCTGTGTTAGAGAAGTCTCGAGTCTGAAGTAGCTCTGTTTGAGTTGTGGATTTCCTACACCCAGAGTGTTCCCTGACCCAGAAATACTCAACGCTATTTAAATTGCCAAAACTTTTCAAAAGCTGTGAAACTATGTTAACATTTTCGGAACAAGAAAGAGACTGGGAATAGCTGAAAAGTGTAAGTTCAAGGTTGTTTTTAGAGAGCAATACTATGGAAGGCTGATTATATTTTAAACAAGCAAATAAATAGATAAAAACAAAGCAAGAAAACCACAACAAAACAAAAAAACAAAATCCAAACACCACATTAAAAAAAAGCAGAAAGCTACTTATGACTACAAAATTATTTTTTTTTTCATTATAAAATGTGATACATTAAAAGAATTAAAAGTCTCAGTGGACAGAAACACCATGTTTCAACAATTTCAAGAACATAACACTCACCATGAGAATAGGCTCTTTATGAATAATAGTGTGTGACTAGGAAAAGAGAGGGCTGCTGCTGTGGGCAGTCAGATCTACCACATTAGGTCCTCAAGTACCTCCCATCACAGTGAGATCCTACTGATTTGTTAGACACTATTGAGTTGGAAAAGATGACTTTAAGGTATATTCAGACAGTTACCTCGGCCATGAGGTCCCTTAGTGAAATACTTTTTCAAAGAATATCTCTATATCTCCTACTGTTCCTAAATGTGTTGTTTACATTAAGAAATTTATAATACTGACATTTAGCATTTGGCAGTGAAGTAAAATGTTCTTTAGGTTAATTACCCTTCCCACACACAGTGACAAGTGCTATAGGATATTGCCTATAGAACAGCTGGGACTTTTTGTGGGGTTTTTCAAAACCCTAAATCTCCTATGAGATGTGAACAACACTTAGTGTGGGAAATGCTTTATGGCAGTATAGAATGATGTGTTTAATTAAGTGCTGCCTGCATACACCCTGCACTCCCTCAGCCCCATTACAGCCTGTTCCTTGCTACTGAATGTGCTTTTTACATTAGGAGAGATTCAGCACTTGCAGAACAACTTCAAGCAGTCAATAGCCAATGACTTATGCACTGGATCCTGCTCCATTGAAATAATTGGAGTGACTTCCATTGACTTCAACAGGAATTGGATCATGGCCCTCAGCAAGTAATTTCAGTTCAGCAAACCTGCACAGATTGAAGAAAGGTTCTTGAAGCATGTGAAAGTCCCAAAGCTGCAGATTTGTTAAGAAAGCTTTCTGAATCACTCTGAATAGGTAAGGACCCTGAGTATATGAACAAATTTCCTGAACAAAGTCCTTAAATTTATTCAAGTAATGATGCCAAATAAAGAAAAATAAGATGGTAAATATTGAAATATCAGTGAAACAAGTCATGATGCTTTTATATTGCTTTTGTTTTTACATAAAATATGTTTTCTAGATATTCCTCAAAAGAAAAAAATAACAAAACCAAAAAACAATGCACCTGCTGAAGTATTAGTCTCTGTACTTAGTAGTTTTAGAAACAGAAATGTCGGGATTTAGCCAGCCCAAAAATGCAGCCTTTAGACAGAAATAAGAGAGGAACAATCATAGATTGTATGTTCTGAGGGTCTCAAGCAGGCCTTCCCTCCTCCTGCTGACTGCCCCTTCCTCTTGTGACTCCTTCATGTATCTTTTGACTTCTTTCCTTGTGCAACTACCAACTGCAACTGATTGTGACAACCAAGATAAACCAGAATTATTAAAAAGCTGTTTAGCTTCTGTTTAGCTTCTTTTCGACCCCTAGAAGTATATAAATATATTTGATCCATTCCTGTGTACTGACTCCTTCTGTCTTCTAAAGTAGATACTGGGGCAAAGTCAGGCCATACTCAATTTTATATTGCCCCTTTGTAGTAACACAAAATGTACCACATGATCCACACCCACTGTTGGAACTACTTTTCTGCTTTCATTTAATTCTTCCTGTTTTATTGCCAAGTAGGTCTGTGTAAGAAAGGAAACAGCTGCTAAAAGTCCTAAGAAAACCAAACTATTTTTACATGATGACAAAGTGATTAAATAAAAGACTGCTGTTCCAACTTTAGGAAAATGATTTCGACACTGAAGCATTTGACTGGAAAACTGAAGCAATTATTCATAGGCTGGCACAAATTTGGAATTGTATTTTTTTAACCATAATACCTGAAATAGAATTTGCTTTTTTCCATAATAGAGGTAAGGAAGAAATACACAACCATCTGATCTTCAGACAGGCTTATGTTTTAGTGCAGTGGGATTGCATTTTGACAGAAAATATTTATGATGTGAAGGTCATCAAGTCCCTGAGAATGGTAGAGAATAATTGGGGGATATTTGAAGATCAGTTTAGAACAAGAATGGCAACTGCTCTATCCATGAGACAATAACTTCCCTAAAAAAAATCAGCTAAGTAGCTCCCATCAAAACATCTGAGCTGCCTAAGCATACCTCCAAAGTCAGTAGACAGTGGCATCTCAGTGGAACAGTGCATAAATCCCATATATTTACCTAATCTGGAACCCTTAGTGTGACACTGTGCACATGACTGTCTAAACTCCTCTCTGTGATTTATGTGTCCAGTGTCCTATAAAACTGGTTATTTAAGGTTTGTTGTTGGGTTTTTGTTTGTTTGTTTATTCTGACATTGTAGAGTTTGTTAGCACTGTACAGAACAGGGTCTCATGGGTTTTGTGTCTGTCCTTCACATTTTCCTTCCCCCAGAAACATTCTCCAGGGATGGTCAGAAACATTCTCCAGGGATAGTCAGAAATATTCTCCAGGGACAGAAATCAAACTCAATTCTGCTGAAGGGTGACATGAACCAGAAGAGATAGACTCCATTGCAATCCCCTTTTATAGACCTTGTTCCAGCTCTCCTTCTCCCAGTCACTCTGTTCAGTGTTGTTGTTTGCCACAGGGACAGGGAAGGTCAGAGCCTAGCACAGGTGGGAGCAGGCAGCCACCCCAGCCAGCCACCCTCAGGGCTGACACAAAGGACACTGCCAGTGTTTTTCTTAATTTCTCTTCTTTTCTCTGACTTATCTAAAGCTGGGGTCAGATCTTACTGCCATGTCTTAGATTTGCACTCACGTCATGTAGGGTGGCTTCCTCAGCAAGACTGTTACCCTGACCCAAATTTAGAGGAAAATTGTTTTGCTTCCTTAGGGAATGGCCGCAAATGGGTTCTGGCAAGGGTAGGATATGAGGGGAAAATAATGGAGATGTGGGCAGTAAGTCAAGAAAAGAGACTTGCTGGAACATGGAGAAAACACTCTTCTGGTGTTGACTGAAAAATAACTTCCTGTTCTCAAATGTAAACACGACATTTGCCTCTCAGATAGGGATGGAGATTCACAAAGACCTCAGGCCATGCTCAGCTGTCATCCCTGCATGTCATCCCCTCCATTCCTGCATGCTTGGTGTGCTCAGGATGTGAAAGAACAAACAGAGAGGTCAACCCAAATGGCTCACAGAGAGGTCCTGGCAGACCTTGCACAATTCACACAGGTGTGGATAAAGTGTGGAGATGTAATTTTGTTTCAGGGCTTCTTGTAAACAAAATAAATGTGAATTGTTCTGTAAGTTTCTCCCCATACTATTTCAAAGGTCCAGTTTTTGTCAACTGGGAAGTTGATTTTAGGTGCACTGTACCAGGACTGCATGGGCAGCATATTGGAATTTTTTTATTTCGCTCAGGCTGCAGGAAAGAAGTTTATGGTCTCCATCATTCAAGACAGCAAAAGACCAACAAAACATGTTATAAAACATTGTTTCTAAAAGTAAATAAAAGTTACATGCAGATAGTGAAATCCATCCAAACAAGGAAGCCTCCTGATAGCTTGGATGATGATTCCAATTTTCTGGTAAATTAGAAGAACAAAGATGAGCAAGCAATGGAGCAACAGTGGCATGTAAAAAACTGAGCTTTAACAGATGAATAAAAAGATGTGAAGATGGGATATTATGCCACTTGCCATGCTTGGCAGGGATAGTTTGACAGTACTACTGGGAAGACAATAAGACAGAAAGGAAAAACAGTTTTCATTTCAGCTGCCAGGCTTACCATATTTTAGGGTTTTGCAGTGACACATTTATATTTCTGTGCTTCTGATCCTGAGAAATCAGAGAATCAGAGAAGCAGGGTGGAGAGGAGAGATACAGAAGAAGAGTGCAACAGCAGCATTTCTGGCACCAGCTTTGGTTCTGGGAACTGGTTATTGCACGAGCCTTGTGCCCTCTGTGTATCTCTCAACCTTCCTTCTCTTTAACTCTCCCTTTCCACCTTCTTCTGTTTAATTATGATCTGGCTTAGTTTGGCCAAACATTTCCAGTTATTTATTTATTTATTTCATTGTCTATTTTCTTAATTTTCCTGTTTGTTTTTTGTTGTTATTTTTATTGTTGTTAACCCTGTGGCCAGAAACCCAGCTAATAGCAATGTCTTAGCAAGCTTGACTCCAGTTCAAGCCTGCCAGGTTCTTGGAGTTAGTGATAAAACAGTGCTGTGCTTGTCTTTCTCCAAGAGCAAGGTTACAAATCAGAGTCAACAGTACAAATAGAAGCAGGGCTTTTTTTGCTATTATTCCTACTCTCTTTGCATTTGTGCTTGTCCTGTTTTATTTTCGAGGGAGCAGGCCCAGATTCCAGTAAAAGAGACAAGTAAAGCTCCAGCCATCTCAGCTGCTTTTTCACTTTATTATTCTCTCCCAGAGGGGAAGTTAATATCATCTTAATTCTGTATAAAAAGACACTATCAGCCAGGGAATTTTCCCTACAAAAATGCTCTGCAGCTAACAGAAAGGGGAATAATGGATGCTGCTAAAATGAAAGTCTCCTTGAACACTTATATAACAAATAGATTATTTCCTTGTCTTCTGCATTTTTCATAAAAGATTTAATAGATTTTAATACTGATCCTTTGCTGTAAGATTTAGTGGCCACAATTCTGCACCTCCATTCCCATGGAAGGCACAGCCACTCTGAGCTCTGCAAAGAGAAATTCATGGCAGCACCTTTGTCCCCAAGCTTCTGTACTCCAAAATGCAAACAATTCCCAGAATTACAATGCCACCCTGCAGCCAAATTTGTTTGGATATTTATTTTGGTTTCTAAGGGTTGCATATATTGCATTGCATAGATATGTAATTTTTGCAATCTTGACACATGAATTTCTACCTTTTCCGAGGAGAAGCACAAGACTCCTTCAGGTCCTTAGGTGGAGGAGGTGTTACAGCCTGACAGTGTGCTCTGCAGAATTGATTATCTCCTCTCAATGTGGGCTGGTGCAGCTGAGCAGGTCCCATTGTAGGGTGGCAGTTCTTGGGCCAGGAAGGTTGTCAGGCATCACTGGAGTCTGCAGTGTTTCAATTCAAAGCTCTGCATTATCTCTAATGGATAATAGCAAAGGGCTCCTTGGGATGAAGGGAAGTGAAATGTGAGGCTGTGTCACTGTCACTTGTGACAGCATGAAGTTTTCCTACTGCGCAAAAACACAGGTTATCAGCTCCAACCTGAATTAGAAAATGCTGATATTTAAGAAAATGTATAATTTATACACAGAAGCTGCTGGAAAAACAGGAAAAAACCCATCAAAACAGCTCTGTTTTTCTCTTGTCTAAGAGATGTAATGTATAATGACATGTCTTTTTTCATCTTTCGTTTTTTGGAAGGGCAATAGAAAACCACACAACTGAGATTCATCAGTTAAGAATTTTTCAGTGCTGAAACTCTTTCTACTAGAATGTCTTTCTCATAGAAAGCACTACTTTATCCTTTGCACAAGGGCCAGCAGCACAAATTGGTAGTGCATAAGTAAAAAACAGCAATTAAAAAGCAGTAATTTAATATTTTTACAGCAGAGGGCTTGTGTCCACAAATGAATAAATAATGTTTTGTTCAGTCAAACCAATCCCATATAAGCTCTTATAGTCCAGCAGTAATAAAATTTGAATACCGAATGTGTCCAAATATTATTTACATACAGAGATACACGTGTACATTTGTATCCATGCAATATCTGTGAAATTCCCCACATCTGACATCCCACATGGGCCGTGATCTGCAGCTCAAGGCCTTCCATGTCTACAGCAGGATCTTTCACTGGAGTATTTGTATTGGTTTGAAAGCAAAACCAGTGAGAGACTAAGTCAGAAATACAATTTGATAGGAAAACTATAAAAATAAATATAATAGTAAAAGGAACAAACAAAAAAGACCCTTGGCAGAGTCAGAATACAACCTGACATCCTGTTCATTAGGGTAGTGGTAGCAGTCCGAATGAAGCAGTCTTGTTGAAGCAGGGATCCTGTAGAAAGATCTGGCAGCTCCTGTCCTCTGGGAATCCAGTTGGGCCCTGTGCTGTCCCAAACCCCAGATTATATCCAGCTGGGAATGCTTGGCTCCTCCCCCCTGGGCAGAGCATCTCACAATGGGCTGATGTCATTCTATGAGTCACACAATGGGTCCTTGATTGCCCATTAAGCAGAGATGGCTCCCGAGGGGAGTTACCTGTGAGTCCTTGGCCACTGCACTGATGGGCCATTAACAGCAGATTGTCCGGAGGGAGGGGGCAGGGAAAACACTGCCCCACCTGTTTCCAGTAACCCATGAAGATGGTAATAGAATACATACTTTGGGCACATCTTACATTGCAACCTAGGACAGTATTTCACAGTGAAAATGGCAATCACTGGGCATTAATGATGTGATCTGCAGACATAAAAAGGCAATGCTGATGTATGACACATGCAAACCAGAAGCAGAATCAAATTACTTAAAATAAAATCAGGGTGCAGTTATAAAAGTGAGCATATTTCTACGGCATTTTCTGGTGGAGCTGGTGGACAGGCAAAACCATCCACCAGCTCTCCATTGGAGGAAACCAGGAAAATTCCAGCCCATGGCAAAAATATTCACAGACTCTACTAAACTGTATAATTCTCTGTGCTGGAGAGAGATGGAGGAACATGTGACTGAACAATGTGTTGAATCAGATGCCAGGAAGAGTTCATTTTTTATGTTCTTCTCCCTTGGCCCTTTTATATTGGGAAGGGATCCCAAAGGTACCCAGCCATGTAATCTACAGCAGAGAAATTGCTATGGGCCCCAAGGCAAAGCTTAAAGCACAAGATGGGAAGATGAACTCATTTCTTTCCACACTCACTGGGCTGTTTCTGGTCAAGCTGTGCTTCTGCAGGCAGGAGCTGTAAAGGATTCCAGGCACCTGAACTGCCATCTCAATTGCTTATAGCAACACTTGGGGATTTGGAAGCAGGTGTCTCTGTGCAGGGGTGCTAGTCTTTCCAGGACTGCTTCCTTTGTCATCACCTCAGTCCCTGAGAGGACAAATTAGCAGCAGGAAAATGTGTTTATGTTAACAAATTGGACCTATATTAATATATTTTTAAAAAGCAAAGTTTTCAGGTAGCCAGCATCGGACCTTTCCTCTTGAACTGAGTCAGTTATTTCCCAAAAAGTCAGAGGATGGAAAAGGTGCTTTAAATGGGGTCTTAATATTTGCTTTTAAGCTGTGAGGCCTGATTACTTGCCTTGGCAAAGGATTCCACCCCCTCTCTTCCCCAGCATTTGTGTATCTTGGAGCTGTGTGACCTCAGTGTTCATGGCAAGTGGTCTTCCTAAATTGCTCAGAAGGAATAATGGATTTTTGCACTGGTCTACTTTCCTCTGCAAGTCCAGGGAAATTCCTGCTGGCAGTGTGCACAGCACATGGCTCACAGTGAGCTCTGAACACACATTGGAGAGCAGCTGGGACTGAGCTGTCTGTGCTGAACGGAAGCAGCAACCTCCTGATAGATGTTGGACAAGGGTTCAGCACAGCAAATAATGGAACAGAGGCTCTGTGGAATATAAATACGGAAAGTGCAGATAATTTATTTTCCTCTACATTTCTACAAAATGCATAAACAGCCCTAGCTGGATGCAAAAGTCCCCAGGCTGCAGTTTGAATGCTGAGATGGATATCCAGTTTTCATGGACAGTTGGCTATTTTCCTGTACTGTGTATTAAAAATGGGACCAACCAAATATATCACAATTCTGGGATTTTTGGGATCTCTCTGTCACTTAGCAGGGGGTGTGGTTAAACCCCACATGGTCACCCAGTCAGATCCTGTTGGTGGATGGAGGAGAGAATCAGAAGAGTAAAAGTAAAAAAAACACATATAAAGTTGCTGTGCAGGTTGAGATAAAATGATTTAATAGGCAAAGCAAACACGACACATTTAAGAAAAACGAAGTAAGGAATTCATTCACCTCTTCCCATGGGCAGGCAGGTGTTCAGCCATCCCTAAAAAAGTTGGGGTCCATTTCCATGTAAAGGTGATTTGGGGAGACAGACACCATCACTCTACTGTCCCCTTTTTCCTTCTTCTTCCCTGAGCTCTATGTGCTGACCATGATGCCATGTGGTCTGGGATATCAGCTGGGCCAGCTGGAGTCAGGCTCTCCCACCTATTTATGTTCCTCCAACCTCCTTCTGGTGGAGTAATTTGAGTAGCATAAAATGGCTTGACACTGCATAAATACTGCTCAGTAAAAAAAAATCAGTATAATATCAAACACCATAAGCACAATAATTAAAACTGTTATGAACACTGTTTTCAGCACAAATCCAAACCATACTCCCATAAAAGCTACCATGAAGACAACACAAGCCCAGTCAAACCCAGCACAAGAGGTTCTCCCTTTCTGGGACCTTCAGTTAAGTAAATTAGCAGTTGCATGTGTGGACCTCTTTTCATGGACCCTCAGCATAGAGGAACTCAGGAAAATTCAGAAGGTTCACTGAGCTGATTTAAGAGTCATTCTGAAAAAAGGAAAAGTCTTTTCAGGTATCTTAAAAGGACCAAGCTGAAATCACTGGGCTGTGAAGTGCTGCTTGGTCCTGTAAGAAATACCAGTGCTCTTTGGGGACCTTAAGGTGAAAGCTTCTTCCTGAACTAAGCATATTTTGGCTCTTAATAGCACAAGGTCTGCCTGCTGTGATAAACACAGGTTACTGATCCTAACTCAGAAAATGCTGATATTTTGGAAATGATATAATTTATACATAAAAGCTGGGTTAAAAAATTGTGATGTTTCCACATCTAACTAGAATCTAATTATCTTAAAAAAAATAAAAATTAGCAGCATCAAGCTATCCAGCTGTGAGTAGTTTGTGACTCATTTTTGTAACACAGAGGATGCTTGTCCTATGCGTTTTCCATTCAGTGGGAAAAATGTTTTGTAATTGTCCATGATTATTACAAATCAAACCATGCTGTTAGAACACATGAATTTGATTTTGTTTTAGATTTTATAAGGATCTTTATTTCTTTTTCTCTTTCCTTTTTTATTTTTGTTGTTTGGTTTTGCTTTTTTTTTTTTTTTTGTTTTAGAGTAATTCAAAATAATTTCAAAATATAATTAAAATGAAGAATTATGCTCAATAGAGTTTGTTAGAAAATGTGGAATCCTTCTGCTCTGGTTTAGTTGCTCTCAGGAATATGATTTGAATGATAGGTTCCATATGATGAATTTAGATTGACAGTAAAGCACTGAAGTTCTGTTTTATTGTGGTCAGCTTTTCTGTCCAAGTTCTGTTTAGAGTAGGAAACCAGACTGTTCAGATTTTAGCAGAAGGCTCCAGTCTGTGTTTTTATATCTTCATCCATGCAGACTCCCATTTTGATGTCTATCAAACTTGTCAAGGTTGTCTGTCTCTGCAGCTCTGATATTTTCTCTTGACAAAGCCAACAGGAGAACATAGAAATGAGAGTCTTTACTAATAATTTAACTGCAAATTTAGTGCTGACAACAAACAAGCTATAATGATGAAACTCAGCTTATTGTTTAGTCACATGCAATAAATCAGCAATGGTAATTCAAATCTCCAAAGGCATAAACAGCTGTAGGCCTGGCTATCAAGAGCCCTCTCTATGGATGGACCTCTCTGGCACTGTGACTGTGCCCTTGTGTAAGTTGTACCAATATTTATTGGATGGTTGATGTGATGTGGTGGCTGATAATGTCTTACCTAGTAAGGCATGTCTTATGATGTCTCATCTCATAGGCAGGGACAAATGATTTGGCTTAATCAGGTTACTATAAACCATAATGTAACCAGTACTCTCAGTCAGTGGTTGGAAATTCAGGTCACTGAATAAGATTTTTAAAAATCTGTATTATCAGTGACACTGTGAGCCAAATCTTGCTAATAAATTTTTATTTAACCTCACAAACAGTAGAGTACTTGAAGACTAAGTTAGACCACCATGTGATTTCTTAACCCTCTGGGGAAAAATGGGAATAGAAAAGACATAAAATATTTTATGCATTTAAATATACATATATCTGTGTGTGTATAGGTTATTTTCAAAAATGTTTATGCATTTCTTTGTTATTTCAATGCTTTTTAAAAATTTTTTTTAAATTTTCAATTTGAAAAAGTGGAATGACAAGAGAAGAAAGCAGTGGAGATGATGAAAAGCAATGGCTGGGAAAATCAAAACTTTTTTCTTACGTCTTCATTGAAAAATTAAAAAAAAAAAATAAAGCATTTCGAACCTCAGAAAATTATCGTTTTTCAAGAAAAAAAATACACCCAGCAATTCTATTTTTACTGGGTTTTATTCAGATGTCAATTTGCTCCATCAGCTGAAATTGCTGTCCAGTTCAGTAGCTTAGAGAAATCAGGGAATAGAAGGGAAAACAAAGACAAACCCCTCCCCAGAACATAAAGACTGTCTCATAGCATATGCTAATTTTAAAAGATCAGTCAAAAAGAAAGATGAGAAAAGGGGAAAAATTTGCTCAATCACCTTTCAAAACTTATAATGTTATGATTTCATCAAAATTTAAAAAATTATAAGCTACTTTATTAGCAGTAGAGATGTGTATTCACGCTTGGCTGCATATCTAAACATTTCCCTCGAATTTCACCATTGACTAAGGGCAGTGCATTTTAAAAACATCCATCTGAAAAAAAGGAAAAAAAATTACTCTGCTTTCTTTCAAAATCAAACAAAGATTAAGATACTTTTTTCTGGTTCCTGTCTCTTCTTTCTGGCACTCTTCAGCACAGTTTGTGTTCACTTAAAGGAAATAGTTATTAGCTAAAATAAATATTTTAGAATTACATTATCATAATGCATTCATAAAACTACCAGAGAAATTGAGTTCTAGAGTAACTTCTAGAGATGGAGTTAAAAGTCCCTGAATTATGTTTTGGAAGATGCCTGATTTTATATTCCTGAACTATCCTTTGGCATAGCTGCATACACCAGAAAGCAATTAGCACAATGAATGGTGCCATTTTCTTTAGTTATGTGCTAAATTTCAAATATTTCCTTTAGAACCTTCTGACAAGGAAGTCATACTTCAAATATTTATTACCTCATAATTTTTGAAGAACACTGTAGTTCTGAAATTCTAAAATATTTGGACTGCTTAAGCAATCAGCATGCACTGGAGATACATGGTCCCATACCCATGGAATTATCATTTCTCTGATGTGCCTGTGGCATTTGTATTGAGAAACCAAATTCTGTCTCTTTACCTCTGAATTAGGATTATAATCTTTTGGTGCCCATATTTGTGTTATATATTCATACAATACTTCCATCAATACTGATCTTCTACGTGTTATTGGACTGCTAATAAATGTTAATATTCCCTATTACACATTTTTCAGGGGAAAAATAAAAAGAAAAGCTATGTTTGAAAAATATAATATAAAGTTTACATTTCACTCTCAGAATAATAATCTTAGAATAAAAACAATTCCAGGATCAGTGACAGAGAGATTCTGTCTACAGTGTTTTACCTGTGATTCTAAACTGCAGATGAATGGACATAAATAACATGGGCATGCACTGCCCAGAGATTTAGACATTTTTAACAACTTGCTTTTCTGAAAATGAACAAAACCCTCAAAACAAATAAATCTTGTGGGGGAATATTTGCGTATAGTGAGTATTTCCTTAAAAATTCATTGGTGATGATTTCACCAGAAACTAAACTCATGTGGAATTTTCAAATAGGTCTTGCCCTGGATGGGGAAAGAAAACAAGTCTCAGTGAGCTGATGCTGTGTTCCTTCTCAGAGTTTCTTATGATCAAAATGGTTTCTGTGGGCAAAGAGGAAACGTTCCTTATTCATAAAGCCAAGTAATTATTCATTGTGTGAATGAAATCTTAATGGCCTCATCTAGAATTAGTCTTAACTTAGATCTAATAATTATACAAAAAGAAAGGATATTTCTATGATGAAAAAGTCTCACTTGTAATAATAGTATACACACATTTCTCAGATTCTACCACTTTTCCTGGAGTTATGATTACCCTTCCATTCTCTGCTTGGTTTTTAGCTCTGTAACCAGGATCTGCTTGCTGTTATTTTTACATGTTTGCTAAAACTCTTGTACACTTTGCTTTTGCTTTATTGGTGGTAATTCCATGTTACAACTGAAGTTATTATTTATGATGGCTTTTCTTTAAACTAGGTAGCATTTTTCTTTTTTCTCTTTTTTACTCCTAAGACCAACATTGTCCATGTCCAGGTCTGCATTTCTTTAACTGACAGTTGGTGGGTTGTTTAAAAAAGTGGGATTTCTAGTGTCAAACCCAATGCAATTACCTCGTACGTATTATTCACTATTCAAAGTCTCTGCTATCATCACGGGTCTGCAGTCCTCTCTACTACATTATTAGGGTCAGAAATAACTTGTTCTGCACAGAAAAACTACTTGTTATTCATATTATGAAAATATGATTCTACCATACAGTAATGAAAACAAACCAGAGCATATTAGGCATAGCCACTTGGTCAGATGAAAAAAGTGCCTTTACTGTCAAAACTTAGCACAACATTATCCTGACAAGTTTTGAAACTTTGCAAATTCAGTGGAGAACCTGTGGCTGATATTAACAAAAGCAGTGCCAGATTGTGGCAGGCCAGAGTATCTCTCTGGTTCTCCTGTTTGGACAGGAGTCTGGACGGGGGGGCTGAATCCTCCCTGGCCTGTGCCAGAAACAGTGGTGACTTTTGGTCTCAGGCCATGGAAAAAGCACTGCCAGGGTTGTCTGAGGATTTGGAGGTCACAAGGGTTTGATTTGTGTGATTTTTGTTATGTCACTGGGTGAGTAGAAGGGTTTTTAGATTTTGCTACATAGACATAAATGGGGCAAAGATGGAGGCAGATCAGTGTGATAAGAGCACATGTTTTTGTCTTTCTCTTCCTCTTAGCAAAGGGTGACGGGTTTTTAGGATTTGTAAAGGTAAAATTTCACTGCATGACATGGGTTTTAGTTATTGGTGTTTAGAGAAAAACAATGTTAACGTAATTTAGAGTTTAAAAGCCCAGACACTGTCGTGGGCGGGGAGAAACCATTTTTCCAGCTGCTTGTGAACTTCACGCTGGACAGAAAGAACTGAGAGATAAGATTTGTAAAATAAACATCTGGAGTCCGCAACCAGACGTTCTCCGATTCCTTCTTTCAAGCATGGGCAGGTGAGAAGAAAGATTTACACTGCCGGGGTTCATCTCAGAAGAGAGAACTCCGACACCAGATTTCTGGGATACAGATTTCCAGTTGTTTCAGGATTCAGTCTGTGCATCTCACTGTTCTTTATTGGCTTTGCCTTTTTCATACCCCCATGAAACAGGAATGCATTGTTGTTCCATTATCTCCCCTACTGGAAATGCTTTGTAGGTTACATTACTTTCTAAAGGTTAAACACAAAGTAACTTGAATTACAATTAAATGTGATATACTCTGGTTGAGCATCTTCCTAGTTAAAATACATTCCTGCACAAAGTGAACTGAGAATTTCTCTGCCACCATATATCCTGATTGTGAAACTTAACAATTAGCAATTCATTTCTAAGCTATGCTTTTTTGTCTTTATTTTAACATTGCCTTAAATTTGACATGAAAGGTTTTTAATGAAGGTGTGAAATACTTGGCAGTTAAATCTGGCATATGCTGTAACACCTGTTAATTTCAACTGTTCATTTTAAGCTGTTACTTTATTCTTGGCATTCAGTCTAATTCATGCTGTGATTCGTAGTTTGAAAGAAAAAAAAATTACAAGATGCTTATATATTCCCTTCTATAGCAACTTTTGCTTAATATTTTGTATTTCTGCCATCTTTTTTAACATTGTGCATTTGTATGGAAAGGGTGTTAAAATCAGGATTGCAACCTCATGTCACAAAAGATTAAACTATGGGATGAGAAAACATGGAAGTTAATGATTGAAGGTCCATCTTGAATTTTCCTAGTAAAGCTTGGATCAGCTCAAACCACTGGAGGCTTGTGGCAATCTCCACCTTTGAAATTTGATTTAAACATAGGTCTGATTTTAATGCTTAGTTATGGTTAACACAGAAATCTGACTTTTGCATTAAAATTATAATTTTACCAATAAGTATGTGATTTACCAAAATTATTTAAAGCTTTGTCTTTATTTTAAGATGATGTTGAGCATTGTGCTCTTTGCAGTGTTAATTCTGTTAGAGGCAGCTGGATTAGTTGTGTTGTGAAATCTGGGACTGTTCCAGTAAAAATCAGAGAACATTCAAATAAGGTAGTGATCCAATATTCAGTGCTGATTCATGAGGGTGCTTCAACAGCATTTTGCAGAGTAGCTTAAATATGTATCTCTCTTCTGTGTATATATCAAGTACTTCATTATTCTGTGAGTATAAAGCCAAGAGATGAACCACTGTTAAAATAGGCTTCATAATTACACGTGAACATGGCTGTAAGGTGACATTGTATCAGACAGAGTTAATAGACCTTAAATGCATAAACAGCATCATAATAGAGTCCTCCTCAAGGTCGTTATCACTTTTAACATTCCACAGCTGCAACATCTAGGACATTAATAATCTGAAAATCCAGGTGTTTCTTCCCATTTCTCAGACTACAGGGACTCGAGACATTTCCAACTCCTTGATTAGAGGAATCAGTGCATATTAGCTGTTGAGAGTAGAGCTCAGGACAGTAACACAGCTTCAGTATAAAGTCTTAGTAAAATAGGATTGAGGAAGAACTCATGACAATCCTTTTACTCCAAAGCAAAAGCAACTCCTTTCACTTTATGATCTATTAAAGACTGGGGCATGGTATATAGCTAAGGAAAGTAAGCAAGCAAATATCTGTGTTTAAAGGACAGGAGACACTGCTTCCTCAAGAAAAAAAGAAAAAAAAATTTCCTTGATGGATGTACTCTCTCTCTGTAAGTGGCATATTGCATGTCAGGAACATTTTCTCCTTTTGATTCAGCTGGTTATTTTTTTTTTTCTTTTGTAGATGGGCAATTCATGCATGAATATGCACATATGTGTGAGTCTTAAACTTTCAGTTCTAGAAATATTTAGTGCAGTAGAAGTAGGTGGCACAAGTGAAGAGATAGGGATTTGATGGATGGACCACTAAGTGGGTGAGGAATTGGCTGGATGGTGGCGCTTGGATGGTTGCAGTCAATGGGTTGGTGTCCAAGTTCAGACCAGTGATGAGTGGCATTCCCCAGGGATCAGGACTGGGACTGGCACTGTTTAACCTCTTGTCTGTGACGTGGACAGTAGGATCAAGTGCATCCCCAGAAATGCTGGCGATGACATTAATCTGTGTGGTGTGATTGACACAGTGGAGGGAAAGGATGCCATCCAAAGGGACCTGGACAGGCTGGAGAGATGGGACCAGGCAAACCTCATGAAGTTCAACAAGGCCAAGTGCAAGGTCCTTCACCTGTGTTGGAGCAGTCCCAAGCACAAAACCAGGCTGGGCAGTGGCTGGATTGAGAGCAGCCCTGAGGAGAAGGGCGTGGGGATGTAGACTGATGACTCAGTGTGATCTGGCAATGCACACTCACTGCCCAGAAAGCCAAAGGTGTCTTGGGCTGACCAAAAGCCAAGTGGGCAGCAGGCTGAGGGAGATGACTGTCTTCTCCTCTACTCCACTGTCATGACACCCCACCTATAGTACTGCATCCAGGTCTGGTGTCTCCAACATAAGAAGGATGTGAATCTTTTGGGGCAAGTTCAGAGGAGGCCACAAAGGTCATCTGGGGGCTGGATAGGAAATTCAATGTTCCTATGATTTTACTGTGGGTATGGCTAGTTCTGGCCTAGTACTTTTCAAAGAACTCTTTTGGAAATCAGGGGCTTCAAAAGGTTCAGTTCCCTTCTGGAAACAAAAGAAGTGTTAAAATATTGAACACTAACTTTGTTTGAAACTGTGGTTTATCATGAAAGATAAGCTTTTTGAAAATTGTCAAACTGAGTGTTGATTTACCCTGAAAACATAAAAGAAACACCAGAATCAGAAGTCCACCACACAAATTAAATTCCTCAGATGTCCCAAGCTCCCATAATGATTTTCCTTTTAAAATAACCACAATCCCTGTCTGATGATAGGTCTCTCACAAATCATAGTTCTCAGATTTCATTACTAATGGAATTTGTCGCCTAGGTTTGGCAGCTGTGATTGCCACGCAAATGTGAGCCACTAATTAGATTGATTGTCTATTTGATGCCTGCTGATTAGCTTATGAAAACCCTCTGTATTCCTGACTTCATGATAGAATGTTCCTGACTTCATGATTGCTGATTGATGCTCAGAAAATCTGATTACTGTCTTGAATAGCCAAGTAATGGCTCTGTCAGCTTTACAAGGATATAGATATTCACCTGACAAGGGTGATAGGCTAGGGTCTTACATTTAGTATTTGCTATTGTATGTTTAAACTTCTTTTAATTAGAATATTTATGATACTGTGAGCTATGAATGGTAAATATTTAGAGAGGGGTCCAAGGTCTGCAGGGAAACCAGGTGTCTACTTTCTGACTTTTGAACTGGAACAAGTCCAAGAGATTCAGAAACAAATTCTCTGATTTGCAATTACAGTAAGAAATACACCTAGTCACATTGCATTCAGCAATCAGGTTATTTATGGTAGAGAACAGAACATTACGTGAGATGTTTAGAACCACCTTCCTCAGTGAGTTCTAAAAGAAGAGGTAATACTGTATGAGGTTCAAAGATCTTATCATTATTGTCCTGGGCTGTTGGACACTACAAATTTACCGTTGCATGATATTTGGATCCTACACTATTCTTTGAAAGTGAATATTCTACACTTGAGCTTACATTTTGTATGTGTGTCTTACAATTCCATAAGTTAGTTTTCCACCATTTCCTGTAATTGTGAGGTCTTATTTGATATTTAAGCTTACAGAGGAAGCAGGTATTTGTTCTAATGGAGGTATCATAAAAAAAGCTGAAATCTGAAATTATGTGCACATACAGTGCTCACCTGAGGGTATGGAAATGATGTTTCTTTCACTGTGGCTTGGGCACAAATTCATGTAAAGGTAAAATTGTGTTATACTGATATGTATATTAACAACAAATAGACTCTGATAATCATAATATGGTTGCCTAAAGCATATAAACCTCACTATGACCCTTCAGAAAACAAAGTAATGGCATTATGCTTATTACAAGTTTGATTCTGACATATTTAGCGGAATTAATCATACCCACAAACCAGGTACTGTCCCAGACAATTTCCAGTCTGTAGAACAGGTATCCTAAAAGTATTGCACACTCAGGGTGGTAGGAATGAAGGGATGAGAGTGCAGAGATAAGCAACTGAGCTTCTCCCTCTGGAAATGGCTCAGTCATTGATTGGCTATGTAAACTTGGTCAGGTTGTTTAAACGTTAGTGTCTTCACTCCCCAGGTGTCAAATTGGATATCCTTGGTGAAACACAACAAATGAAAGCCACTGTGTAATCACTAACAACCTTTACTGCTCTGATACTTGCCACCAGCATAATTTTGTATGGCTTCAGTGTATCGTGAAAAAACCATATCTTGTTAAAAGAGAGTTGCATGGTACTTTTATGGCTTATAGATTGTCAATGACTATTAAATTATACTGGAAGGTATACTTGCTTGATATTACTGACATTTTCATTGACTTTATTTGATTTATTTTAAAAGCCATTAACTTCAAGAAAATGAATAAAGTAGCAAGATGATATTAGGCCTTGCAATACTGTATAACAATTATATGCAAATTAATTATCATACCAAAGATCATGGAGTTGAAGTGGTGCAACCTTTCGAATAAATCCTTTGCAATAATCTTGTTAATAGCAAAACACATTTCAAGTCCTTATTGTCCTTTTAACACTTTATTGTATATGTGTTAAGACTGTTGAATGAAAAATATGTTGATATTTGGATTTTATTATGACAGAGAGCCAGTTATGTGTGAAGCCCAAGATACTTTGAAAAGGCTGATTACATACATTGATTGATGATTGGCTTCAAAATAGTTTTCCTTGCCTAGATGAGAAAAGTGATGGTTTTGACCCAGCTCATTCAATCAAAATGTTAATGCAACAGAAAGCATGGCTGCCTGCAGATTCAACAAGCCAGGAGAGAATCTAAATTATTCACCGTTTGTCGCTAATGTGGGCTTATGAATAAAATTGTCATTCATTCCCATCCCCTCTGCCAGTGCTGAGGCCCAAACATATTTTTGTCCCGTTGCAATCAAACAAGATTCTGAAGGAATGAAGGAACTGGTTTAAGTATTTGGTATTTCCCTTGAACTGGAATTATTTATATATCTTAAAATACTATTTTCTGTAAGAAGTCCAGGTAGGATAAATGAATATGATTGGAATGCCTTCTGCACACAATGAAAAAAAAAATATGTTCAAAATATATTTACTGAGTTTTCCACATGATACAAAACACTACACAAGTTACTTAAGAGTTTTCTCCAAGTCCCCTTTTCTAGCCTTCCTTTCTTAATCTTTTTCTCTGCTGCTATTTACAGATGAGTCAATCTAACTGTACATCTTGCTCTCACTGGAGCAGGAGTTTTACCTTCCTAACTGAAAAATCTGTGAAGATGTAGGATAGTATTTTAATCTAGATAGGAAATAGAACAAAAAAGTTAGAAATGAACAGGAATATAGTGGAAGTTTATTAAATAGTAAATATTAGTTGCTAACAGATTTTTAGCTTCCTACCACCCTTGAGAGATGCACCAGTTATTGACAATATTTGTATTTGATGACACTATTTTCTGTACTTGACCATGACTTTGCATACTTTTCCCTCTATGCAACATTTTTTGGGTTTTTTTTCTCTGCCCCACAAAAGAATTCAAAATCAAATTAGCAGACTGTTAGAAAGAAAATCTAATTGTCCAGGACACAGAGTCCTTAGAAAAGAATTTCAGGTATGAGTGCTTTGACTATAGTTTTTTCTTCACCGATAAATATGTACTTTGAATTTCCCTTATATACATTATCTAAATAAATCAAGTTTGATCCTCTGTTGTCCTCAAGGGAGGTAGAATAATACAACAACTTGAAGTACCCATAGGCCAACAGTGATCATGATTGGAGATACCCACCACAGTGATCATGCTCAGAGAGCTCAAGGGAAGGACAAATATGAGAAAGAGATGGCATTGACTACCCATCCCAGGAAGCTGGGCTAGAGAGACAGGTGGCTGCAAGCTGCAGCTCTTACCAGCTTCTTTCCATCCAAAACCAGTGACCCAAAACCAGCCAGCAGGACTGTCACATCACTGAACACCCGAAACAGCCCAGTTTGGGAGCTACATGGGAACCACAGGCAGCGCAAGCCACCGTTCACCTCTCCACACTCATGGTTTAGAAATCATTTCAGCTCAGCTAATGCAGTGAAGGCAAATCTGCCTCACAAAGAGAGCCTGAAACAGAACAAAGAGGCGCAGAGATCTCCAGGAGAAAATGCTGCAGTATTTGGCAGAGTCTGTTGACAGCAGCTAGTCAAGATTTTTCCAGCGAAACAGGTTGCCAGAAGAAAATGCCAATTTAACAACACCTAAATGATTTCAAGAATGTACCAATTTAATTTAAAACCTGGATGGGAAAATTACCAAAATGAGACATTTTGATAAGGTCAAAACATTTCATTTTGACATTTATTTTATGTTATCATTTAATATATAGTTAAAGTAAAAATAGATGAAGCAACTTTTTCAACTTTATCAGAATTGCAGTTTTCTACCTTATTAAAATGTAATGCTTCAGAGCAGTTTAAACAAAGTTTTCTAAAACTTTCTGCCTCACAGGAAAACCTTAGATTTTGACTTCTGTTCCACCTTTAGAAATAAAGGCACATTTAATGTTTGAATTTTGCACGCAAAGAAGTTCCATTTGGAAGACAGTTCTAACATAGTGTTCACCTTTTGATCTTGTAATGTATTATTTCTGAATCAAATGAACTGTTGAACAGCTCCTGACAGCAGATGATGAGGTTGCATTAGACCTAAAGGGTAGAATTCAGCTTTTGATTAAGCTACTTAGATGTATAAGGGGCTGCCTTAAACCCAATTCCCCCAAAATGTGTAGAATTAAAATGTAAATATTCATAAATAGATAATAAGATTATTAGCCTTCAAGATTCTCGAAAAGAAAGAATCCCATATGATTCCTGGGGTCAGTGATGAGGAGCTATATGTACCAAATTAATGATGTGGGTTGAAACACACTTAACAACAAGCAGGAATCTAATTTGGAATGGTCAGAAATTTCTATAGGTGGCAGTTACCCATGCCAGGTATTTTCTTTGGCAAAAGTAGCCTAATTTTATAATGTACAGGGATTTTTATTCAGTTGATATAGATCTCTGCAACAATACCAAAATTTTGAAATATCAGTAACATGCATGTGTTTGCTTTCCTATAATGCAATTAATAAACTCTGAGGTTTCAGACAGACATGATGTTTCCTTTGAAATAATTTTATTTCTCGCATAGGAAATTTTCTTTTTAAACGTATAAACTTTGCAGTAGAAATTCAGGTTGTGAATCAGGTGGTCAGAGTGTATAGTTCAAGACAATGTCTGACAGTCATCATGGTGATGAGGTCCTTGGAAATTCTTGTCCTTTATTTTTCCTGTTTTCACAGTGATGATCTTGAAAGCATGGCTCTGCTATATGTATCCTGCATAAACCCTCAAATCTGCAAGTGTTCCTCAAACTTGCAGAAGACAGAGCAGCTCTTATTTCAAAAGCAGACAGTTGTTGTCTTCCCTATTGTAAAATATGGGCTTTAAAAGCTGTTATCCTCTGGAGGTATGTAAGAAAAGAAAGAGAAGGCAAGACATCAAGAGGCTATTTGGGGTTTTTTTGTTTTGTTTTGTTTTTTGGTGGGGTATTTTTGTGTGGTTTTTTTTGGGGGGGGTTGGGGTTTTTATGTATGAACAGGGAGAGGAATGCTGCTAGCTATTCTGAGAATCCACTGCACTAAAGATCAAGTAACTCCATTGAGGGCTGTGGGTATAACAGATTTAAGTCTCTTTTTCCTCAGAAGTGCAAGTATCCAGTGAAAGTCCCAGTGTCTTTGTCAGCTTGCTGCCATTCCCAGGAGACAATGGGAGGCTGTGTCATGTAAAACAAAGCTCTGCATGATTCATTTCATTGTTTCATTTCAAACAGAGGAAAATGCACCTTCTGATTTCTCAGCAAACTATGCCCTTAAGTTCAGGGAGTCACAAAGTAATAAAAACACTTTGTTTTTCTTCTGCCAAGTTCTATCTTGGTAGTTTAATTTTTTTGCCACGTGAATTTTTTGTGGTTTGTGCTGCAGACAGCAGAGCTGGGGTGATACATCATGTCAAATCATACAGAGATGCTCATGATGTCCACTCACACCTCAGTGGATGCAGCACACTGTAAGGAGGAGGTATTGCATGATAAATTTTATCTCTATATCATTACATGTATGCATGAACAGGTAGAATTGGGGGATTCATTGGTGCTTTTGAATCAGCAGCTGCTTGGAAAAATATTTTTTCCCTCTAAGGAGAGCAAAAAGAACACTGAAAGGAGAAAAACCAACACAGAAAAATATAAAAAGTAATTCATACTCATATTCTTGTGCTGAAGACAATGTAGAATGAAAAAAAGATCGATGGAAACAAAAAAAGATAATTTCATTAAAGTCAGTAATTCTCCTTATGACTGTTCAGCTGTAGAGAGTCATTTTGTGGTAGATTTGTTACAGAGCTATCACTGAAACTGACCACCACATAAAGTGGAAGATGTCCCTGCCCATGGCAGGGAGGTGGAATTAGGTGATCTTCAAGGTCTCTTCCAACCCAATCTGTTCCATGATTCTTCCTCATTACTTTCAATATTTTTTTTTCTCTTCTCTTAAGCTCAGAGAACTCTGCCTGACATAGTTGAAGATTATATTCTTATCATTGCTAATCTCTGGTAAGATTTGTTTCTAATTTCTTCCTATCCACACACAAATCTCTCTCACATGACCTTCCTGAAGGGATTATCTGAGCTGTTTAAGCTGGGTTCTGCTTTCTCTTGGGCTGACAATCCGCCACAAAGACAGCACACAGGTCTGATAACCCCCAGCAGGACATTTGGGATCTTGATGAATTGGGAAAGGATGGTAGTTGACATCTGTATCAATGGACTTTAGGTTGTTCAAATCAGCAGGTGGCAATGCTAAAAACCTGTCCTTGCACTCCATCATCAGTCTTATTCATGTGAGACTTCTACACAATCTGATTTCAAAAAAACTCCAAAACAACAATACCACCACCACCACACACACAACACACACACACACACACAACACCCCCAAAAAAGCTCCCATGCACAAAAAACAAAAAACCACACACACACACACACACCACACGACAATGGAC
The DNA here is from genome assembly GCA_013398995.1 of Alaudala cheleensis. Taxonomy (NCBI): domain Eukaryota; kingdom Metazoa; phylum Chordata; class Aves; order Passeriformes; family Alaudidae; genus Alaudala; species Alaudala cheleensis. The sequence goes on from VWYE01018871.1 coordinate 85,425, forward strand.
CACAAATAAAACAGCTAAAACCACATGTGGGATCTAGATGTGAATCCATGGTTTTTGTAGAAGTCAAGATGGATCCTGAGGGTATATCTCAACAAGCTCCAGCAATGAAATAGAAATTTTCTGCAAATATCCTCTTTGCAATTGAGGCAGAGTATGTCCCCAGAATACCAAAGGGAAGAGTAAGAATAGGCAGCTTCAAGGAGGGTATTTGAGTATGGTCCTGCAGTATAGGCACTCACATAGAGCAGAGAGAGGCTAATTAACTGGTAAAGCCTGGAAAAAAGCAACTCATTACCTCTGAAATGGACGCATACAGTTAAGAGGATTCAAAGGTCACATTTGCAGTTTTTCTGTTATTGTTTTTAAGGGAGAAAGAGAATTTAGTGAAACTCGAAATCTTGCTGTTGAAGTCTGATACTATCTCCTGCTAGATAAGGCAAAATAAATGGGCATAAACAAGGCTAGAAAAGAACAACAAAGGCAGGTTCTATCTCTAGAAATAACATTGGCTCCTGACTTTGCTTTTGGGAAGCAGACCATGCACACTGAGGTCTGACATGCTCACTGGGTTGCTGGGCTGTACAGACAGGTGTTCCTTCTAGTTTGGTCCCAGGTTAGAGGCACTGGAAAAGGTGAATTTTGTTCTAAGAAAATAAGTACTATATAGCTGAAAGGATGGGTGAACAGAATACATGGCTAAAGGACAGCTGTGGAAAAGGGGAAGTTTTATGTTATGGGTGATATTCAAGTTTTAACACAAACAACAAAGGTGTTGTAGCACCCAGTTCCCTTCCTCTGTCCTTTTGCAGCCAGGATGTGTTTCATGACCTGCCAGATGAATTCAGAGTAGTATTGTGGGAGATCCCAGAACTCTAGGAGATAATAACCACAATGATGATAATAAAAGTTGATTCTTCCAGCTTGATTCTGTCCCAATAATCCACCCAATAATCCTAAGCAGGATAGCAGTCTCGTCTTATTACAGTCAAATGAATTTCAATTCAAAAAATTTCTGTTAAAATTTTTGTCCTATTTGTAGAATTTCTCAGTTTATTATTATACTCTTGACATTACTGGGAACTTGGATTACTTCTGATGACAGTTTTCTTTTCCTGAATTGCTCTTTTATTTGGAAGGATTTTATAAAGTTTCTCTCTGCACACACTACAGCCCCGTCTAGGATTTCATGCCTATAGGATGAATGCCCCAAGGATTAATCACCAGTGCAAAAGCTTAGCTCAGAAAGGCACTTTTAGATGATCTGATGTCAGGGCATCTAATCAGGAGAGTGGCTAAAATAGTAGCAGAAGTCTTGCAGCAACAGAAGGATTGTAGCCCTCTTTGCTCTGTTTTCTCCCTCAGTGTAGTACTTGAGCTGACTCACGTCAGAACTGTTTGGACAGGGAGAAGGATGAGCTGAGAAAACCCAGTGCTCAGTTCCAGTGGTTGGGAAAGCTTTCTATACCTCAGCCTTTGCACTTGCTGCTAAGGAAAGGGGAGGAGAGGCACAGTTTTAACAGTCAGAAAAGGTCAAATGCACAGCACACACTTGGAACAGGAAGAGCTCTTTCTCTCCAGGAAAAGCAGAAGGATTCTGCTGTTAGATTAGGGAAATAATCTTTCACTTTGTAAAGGGAGAATTTGAGTGTTCTCCAGACTTGTCTTGCAAGCTGAGAAGCTTTTACTGCTGTGAATTTGCATATGACCATTTGTGCTAAGGAGTTTCAGGTCACTACAGGTTGCAAACATTATTTGCTTCCTGCCCTTGAATGCCATTGGCTATTAAGGCTGATGCACCTGAAAAGCTGACTTGGCCATTCAGGTGGACTGGCTGGTGACTTATATATTTTGTTTCTGACAGCATTATTACCAAGTAGATTGCTACTAGAATAAGGGTTAAATATAGCAGGATTGATCTCTGATCCAATAGGGAAAAAGAAAGGAACTAGAGATCAAAGCAAGAAGATCAAAGCAAAAACAAGAAGAAAATGGGCAAAAGAAAAGAGTAAATTTATATGTACATGTAATAGAACTTTGTAAATGAATGTAAGTACAGAAATACATAGCATCAGGTGAAAGTAGATTTTGTTCATGAATATGTATTTAAGAACTACATTTTTTCAGACTGTAACCAACTTGTTATACATTAAAATGGATTTTTGTGCATAGGTGTTTACAAGCATCCTTTAAAAAGTGGTGTTTGTCTTTTTTAGAGTGAGAAGTGAGATGAACTGTGACAGTGAGCATTCACAAGGAAAAGGGAGAGTTTAGAATGAAGCAACCCTGATTTTTATTTTAGCTATCTGAACAAACATATGAGTCCTGCTAAAACAAGAAGAAAGCTAAGCTGAATTTGAAACTAGCATATGGTTCATTGTTTGCCCATCCAAATGAAGTTGGAATGCAGCTTCAACTTGTCAGATTATGTTATAGAGGACATCCAAGATTCTATTATATTCTTATTAGCTGTCCAGAACTTAATGAGCTCAATAGAGATAGATTGCTTAATAAGACCCCTTGAAGTGTATTTTTTCTGTCAGGAGATGGGGAAGTAATTTGACTGGTCTTGCTGTTCAGGAGTTCAATTTTTTAATCACCTAGATGATGAAAATAACCCTTTCCCAAGAACACCTACAGGAGTCAGATTTTTCTGTTACATCATTTATACACTTGTATATATACAGTAATTACACTCCATTTACTGGGTCACAGGAACTGACATCTAACTTTGAAGTGAAATGAGTAACAATGAATTCACCTCTAACAGTTTCCCCATTACTCTGACCTTGCAAAACTACATTGTGATTTAGTTTTTGCTGTATGAATTTACCTTTTGTCTCACTAAACACCTGTGTTGGGCAGAATGAAAAACAGAAATCAGACGGAAATTACTGAAGTTTTAACTCTGTTTTACACAAATCAGTAATATGACCTTTGTAAACCATTCATGCTCTGATCAGGAGTGTTTCAGTTTATCAGCCTGTGAAATGGAAGACTGCAAAGCTGAGCTCACTCTGTGGGCCCTTCCAAACCAAATTTGCAGTTGTGGACAAATCTGTATGGATTATGTTTCAGAGTCAGGAAGTTGTGTACATATTCCTTCTTCCATGACAGAAAATAGAGAGACTTTCCTGGTATCAAAAGCTCTCTCTTTTCTTTGAAACACTTAAGTAAAAAGGAAAATAGAAAAAAAAAAAAACCAACCACCAAAATATTATTCTGAACCCCTTTAAGATAATAGTCCTTGCAATAAAGAACTACTGGGTGTCTTGTTGCAGTAACATTTTTTCTCTTGCCATTATAAAGCAAAAAAGTCAAAGAAACCCTCGTCCTTGAAATGTGCAATTTAGAAGCAATTTATCATTGCACAATTTTATATAGTTTTCCTTTGTTTTATGATGACAGAAAAATTCAACAATTGTGTGTAGAGACTAAATTTAGCCTTAAGTGAAATTTAACCTTAAGTGAGACTGAAATCTTTCTGGTATTTTGATTCAACACAGTGATGTTTCTGATATTTAAGTCTCCCAAATGACAGTGATATCATAAAGTCAGTTCATTTTCTGAAATTCAAACCTTTCATACCAAGCAATTTTGGACAGATAATGATAACATCCTAGACAGATCTATTCTTTTAGATACCTTCTGGACTCTGAATGTGAAAACTAAGCCCAACTCACACACAAGATTCTGGTTAACACTCAAATCATGTTAGATGCATTTGTTTTAGAACACCTGGTGTCTGAATGTATCACTAGAGAAAGAGACTCCTCCAGCTTTGCTGTAAGCTGGAAGTCACAGGCAGAATGTCACCGTACCATTAAGGGATATCCCTGGGTGAAAGTTCACTTCAGAATTGCAACCAAAGCCATGACTTTCACATTTTCTAGGTAACATGGTAAATTTTTGTTTTCCACAAAAGTATCATGTTTAATCTCATCTCAAAAGTATTTTTTTTTCCTTTTTAAACTCTGTAGTGAATCCTCTGGTTTTTTAAAGCACCTCATCATGAGACAATGCTTGACTCTTGACGTTGATATAAGTCAAAAAAAAAAAAAGAAAGATTGCCATAAAAGACAAGACTAAATCAATAGGTATTCTTTCTAATCTATGCTAGAAAGTTTAAAACTGTCTACCAATCAAGCATGCAAGATTTGAAGGCCAATCTGCTTTTCAGACTCTTGCTATTACAACCTTTGTATTTTTCCTATGGCCCAGCAAAGACCACAGTTGCTGTACAGGACAGCATCCAAAATCAGGCCCCCCAAATCCTCCCCTGTGGCAGAGCTTAGGGTTAGCCTGTTCATCCTTGGAAAAAGGCATAACATTTCCCTATGCACTTATGACAATTATCCACTGGAACAAAATCCTTCTGTGTCATCTAAGAGGCCCTAAGGATAAAAGCAGTAAGGGTCCAAGAGATGACTGTCAAAACTCAGGGTTCAATTGCTTCTTGTCAGAGTCTAATTTTATCTTACATTATCTATTATAAAATCTAATCAAGCATTAATGGCACAGAAAGTGCTCCCCCCACACAGTTAAAGAGCTTTGTGTCCTCTTTAGTCTCTCACAGGAGAGCTTTCAAGTCATATTTCACATGCATTTGCTATTTCCCCAAACCATTTGTCTTCTATCAGAATAAATCTTTTAATTTTTGACTATTGATAGAACATGTTACCAAGTTACCTTTAATTTTTGTTGGATTTTGTTTTCCTTTTTCTTCCCTGGAATAGGTATTACAGTCAGTAACAAGAGAAACAATTTTATTGGAGATTTTATGGCTAAAATATTTGTGCCTGGCCACACGACAATGGAAGGATTAATCCTCAAGTGGATTAATGCTGCTTCTGCTCTGTACTTTACAGACAAGAGTAAGAGAGTTCTTGCAATATGGAGTTTAAAAAACAAAAGTGTCAAAAAACCAAACCAAAACAATGAAAAAACAAACCAAACCAAACAAAAAGAAAACCAAAACAAGAGCAACAACAACAAAAAAAACCAAANTAAAACCAAATCAAAACCAGCAAAAGCCCAAACAAAACCCCAAACACTCAGAGAATGAAAGAAATGAAGGCAAGTTTCTCTAATTTTAACAACAGGAAGCTTTGTGAAATGGATATCAAAGAACCACTGAGAATTTTGTAAAGATAGAATTTTTAGTAATGAATTGTATAATATTGGGTGGCAAAATAATAAATTTTAATTGTAAAGGTAATAATGTGGAACCTTATAATTGTGGTACTAGGAAAAATAGAAGTGAATTTTTTAAGGTTGAAGTAATAGCTTGCATTGCTAATGTTGATTATTATGTAAATAATTATTTTAGATGCATTTGGTTCTTAGAACAATGAGGTGGCTCCTTTATTATGCAATTTATTATGTTTCAAATATGTGAGACATAAACTATGAAATAGGATTCAAGCCCAATCTGTATAGGAATTCATAAAATAATTAATGTCAGAAATAAAGAATGAAGGAAGGAATTAAAGTAAATTGAAAAAGAATATGTAAAATGAAGGGAAAAAACAGTTTAAATTCTTTTTTTTAATTAAAAAGGTGCATGAAAATGTTGTTTAGAAAGTTATTTAGAAAATGCAGGTTTTTAGTATAGAAAAGAGAATATTAAGGACTTATGTTCTTCAATCAAAAAAGAAATCTAATTGTAACCATGAGAAAACTTACTGATAGTTTTCAAAGGTTCAAAGAAAGGAAAGAAATGTACAAACATGGCCAAGCATTTGGTCAGACTACAGGGGAATTATACAGAATCTGTCTTAAGAGATTTTATTTTTAGAAAATGAAACAATCATCTGAGTGACAGTATTTTAGACAGTATTGGCACTGTCTAAAAACTTTATTTCTTTGAATTCTTCATAGTTCTCTTACTCTCTGATTGCATTTCTTTGCCAGAGCAAGGAACTTACTGAGGAGAGGAAAAACTGAGGGCAGTGGTAACAGGAAGGCAAAAGAGAGAGTCCAAATGCTGATCAGAAACCCCAGGATAAATGTTTAGTTCTACAGATGAAATGAAGTTCCCATGCAGGAATCTTTCTTTTTCTATAATAGTTTCCCAAGTGGCTGTGGAAAATTAATGGCACAGGTCTTGCCTGAGGCTGCAGTTTACTCTTACCAGTCTCTATTGCACACGTGCAATGGCATGTCCAGAGTTACAACCATTCCACCAGCATTCCTGCAAATCTGGCAAATGCAGCTGTGGGGCTCTGTTGGGTTTGGGTGGCAAAGTTTTGGTGGTGGGGGAGCTACAGAGCTGCCTTTCTCTTGGAAGGTGCCAGAAGCTTTCCAGAGCCAATGGCAGCCAGCTCCAAGCTGTACCTGCTGCTGGCCAAGGTCAGACCCATCAGTGACTGAGACTATTCCCCCCCTGCAACCCCCCAAAGACTCAAGGCTAGCTCAGATTCCCCACGAGGCCCAGGGGGAGATATCTCAGAGATAGGACCTGATCACCAGAAGAGGCTCCCTCCGTGATGTTTGAAGATCTTTATTCGTGGGGGATCCACGTGGAAAGAGAGAGTCAAGGAAATGCAGGGACTTATATAGGCCTTATCTCTGGTGGGCTGTCTGGCCCAGGGCCAATGGGATAGGGGAAAGGGGTAAGGGTCAGAGGGATAACTCGGCCTTCCATATCCTGGGGTAAGGGGGAAGCAGCTTCTTGGGGAACCACAACAAGTGACCATCAGCTGGCAGCACCTTTGGGATATTGAGTTTAAGAAGGAAGAAACAGCTGCAGAGGAACAACTGCAGCCTGAGAGAGGTGTGAGAATATTTGGAGCAGCTCTCCAGAAAGCAAGTTCAGAAGTGGGAGGAGGTGCTCCAGGCAGCAGAGCCGAGACTCCTTTGCTCTCCAGGGACGTTAAGAGTGGAGCAGATTTTCAATGTTTTACCCTGCTTGGGAACACAGCCCCACAGAGCCTCTTACTCACTGACTCCTGGTGGCATGGGGGAGAGGATGATAAATATCAGAACTTGTGCATTGAGACAAAGACAGTGTATTTGTTAAGACAAAAGTCATGTGTACAAGCAAAGCAAAACAAGGAATTCATTCACCCCTTCCCATGGTCAGGCAGGTGTTCAACCAATCCCAGGAAAGCTGGGAAATCCAACACATGGTGATTTGGGAAGACAAACACTGTATCTCCAAATGTCACCTCCTTTCTCTGGGGGTAGGCAGAGAGTTGGGACTGAAGCTGAAGAAAAGGGGTTGTTGTTATTTCTCATTGTCATACTTTGAGTGACTAAAAAAATCATTTCCCCGAGTTTACACTGTTTTGCTCTTGACAACAATTGATGAATAATCCATTTTCATTATCCTGACCCACAGTTTTCATTGTATTTTTCTCCTTCTATCCAGAGACAAGTGTCTAGGTGGGCACTTGATGTCCAGCCAAGGTCAGTCCATCAAAAAATTCACTGAAGTCCCCTCAAGTAATAAAGAATTCTCCTTCCAGCAGAGACAGTAGAGTTAAGCTCTTAAACTGACCAATCCTTTGCAGAGCTCAGAATAGGTGTCTTCAGCACCTATCACTGTATCACTGTATCACTGATTAGTTGACATGAATCATTGCTGCAGGGAATAAAATTTAGTATTTCTGGAGAAGATCATAAAGATGCAGGACTTTTCAGATGAAAGTCTGCCAATTTTGAAACCTGCAAGTATATTTTACCAAGCTTTTAGAAATTAAATTCAATGTTAGACCAATGGTAATGAAATGCTTCTATTATTTCTACAAAGTTGTCTCTCAGCTTGAAAACTTGAGACAGTTTGGGGTTGTGTAGTGATCTGTTTTGAAATTCTGAAAAGGTGGGGCTGCATTCATTCCCAAACAGGTTGTCAGAAAAGCTTCAAACAAATATTTTTGTTGTGCTGAGGCAACAGTAATCTTAGCCTTATTTTATTTCTGACTAACGTGGCTCCCAAAGAGATCTCAAGGTCCAGAAAAGACGTGAAAATAATTGGTGGGTTGTAAGGAAAAACCATAACACACCCCACTGCACCTCCAGAGGGAGTGTTGTCTGCGAAGTTTGGTAGTGAGCTGAAGTTGTGTTTCATCAAAATTGTGGAAGAAAAAACAAGTTAGCATAAAAGAATGTATGTCTGATAATCAAATGGCCAGTCTGAAGGGCCTTCTATCTGGGTCCCTGGATTCCCATATTTGTATGCTGTTGAGGAGATAGTTAGAATTTTGATTACAGAATAAAGCACCTCCAGAAAGTGCTATATGCAAATACTGAAGAGCATGGGTCAAAGTTTTATGCTTCCTGGGACTGCCTAGCATATTAACAGGTCTAGGGAAAAATGACTGTGGTTAAAAATTAATAGCACACTGACAAGTATGATTTAAACCTATCCAAATCTAAATCAGTCAGCCCTAGTAAAATCTTCAAATCCTTAAGAGGTAACCCATAGCCAGCAGTGTCAAAAAGTGCTATGAGGATTGGGAAATTAATTTGCATTTCTCTCACATAGCAGTTTTGTCCTTGTGTGAAAAGTAAGTAAGGGTTTTTGTTGCCCTTGTGTCTTTTATTTAACCTCCATTAGCACTGCATGTAGTAAAATGCTACTGTGTTAAATAAACATTGCTTCTTTGAAAAACAAATTAGATTGCAAATAATATGTTAAGAGCTGACTAAAGTCTTCCTACCCATTCAGTTGAGATAAATCTCTTTCTTCTGTCAAGCAACTGTTGCTTGGAACTTCCTTATGCTCATCAGAAAGTTGGATAAATCATTTTCAGACACTGGACTAACTGGAAATTGATTGCTTCCTCTAACTGGCATTTATGGTGTAGCCAGGTCATCTTAACACCATGGCACTGCTTCTGTTTGCTAAGTAGGTGACAGAAACTTCCATAATTGGAAAGCAACAAGGGAGATATAGTTATTTGAAGAGAAAATGTCTGGAAGTTTAGAAAATGTTTCCCCTCTTCAGTTGCTGTCCATATGTTAATCAATCATCTGACCTTACACAATACAGAAAAACCATCTTGATTCAATTATTAATGAAAGTCCTTTCTGAAAATTCTCCGCCACCTCTGTATATAAAAAAAACACTGATGGCACTGTGCAATACAAAGATTGCAGTGATAAATCAGGCTGTGGAATGAATGGCAACAGCCATATCTGGCTGTAGATCCAAAATGTCATCTATTTTGTTATTTTCTTTATGGTAGCACACTGGATGTGTTAAGTGCTTTGCTTTCAGGAAGGACAGACGAAGATCCTATTTAAAGGAGTTCAAGTTGAGGACAGGCCAGTAATAAAAAGATTAAGGAGAAAAGAGGCAATACTAGATGATTCATACAAATATCTTTTGGGCACTTTGCTGCAAAATTGTTGGGCTTCTTTTTTAGTTTTTTACAGAAGTTTAAATGTGGAGTGGAGAGAGGTACTTATTGGTAACTTCACAACACTTCAGTTGCATTAGAAGTTTATTTTACTGGCTGATTCATTGTAATTTTAACTTGTAATCACAACCTGTTCCCAGTCATCACATTGCTGTTCACTAATTGCAAACTGGGAATCACTGGCTTCTGTCTGAGCTTTAGACAGGTGTATTTTAATTCTGTTCTGCTTTGGACATGTCTTCTAGCTGCTTCCAAACCAACGTCAGGGATCTGCTTCAGAGCGGATGTACAGTTTTGAGGTATTTCAGCTGTCTTTGCTTTGATTTGGTTTGAAAAATGATTCTGGTACACAGGAAGCAGAGTTCTGCCAGAAGGCAATAAATGAGACATTTCTCTCTACATGGGTGCATAAAGTTTGCTGTCTCCTAATGGAGAACAGAGGGAAAGAAATAATATCCAGACACTGAGACAGCTTTGAAATATCCAGAGGGTATGCTTGGATCAAGGGGCCAGAGTAAGTTTATCTGAAGCACACCCTTGAATCACTCCAAATTACTTCCTAACAGAAGTATTTCCTTCCTGTGTCCAGTATGGCTTCAGGTGGCTTCATTGCTGTTGTTTACCTAATGCATACATTAAATTAATAGTGCTTAAAGAAGATGGAAAGATAGAAAAGTTATTAAGTTTACTGATATAAAGTGCTTTGGAAATTAGTCTTGTAAAATGTCAAGTCATTACCACATGAAATAAATGCCTTATTCTCTTGAAATCCAATGAGCTAAATAACTATTTTAACATTAAATATTCAAAAGCATTTAGTATTTCTTAATAAAGAAAGCAAGAAGGAAAAAAGGAGTGCAAGTAAGCTGCTGCAATGCCTACGGCAGCTCCAGGGTTAGGCAAAGAACTAGTGTGCAAAGAAATCTCATTATAAAGAGAAACAATATTTGCATTTTTACTGTTTCTTTTGTTGAGTGCTATATTTTAAAAAAGAAGGTAATCTATCAGTATTAGATATATGATTTAGAAATTTAATTTAAATTGGTTTCTCTTTCCTTTTCAGTTCACCCATTTTTTAATTGGATTTTATAATAGCATAATCATATAGGAAGAAAAGAGCAAAACTGGGTAATTATATGCACAATTATTTTTAAAATACAGTAACAATAGCAAGGATGAGCTGAAAAGTGCTCACACACTATTATGGTGTCAAGGCATAGTCCACACTTTAGGAACAGTCAGAGGATTAATATTAACGAACAAAAGATACCTCTTTAATATTCTAGATGATAAAGGACAGATATTGGGGGTGTGTATATATATAAATATATACATATATATTACCAAAAAAATTGCAGTGCATGTTGGCTTCTTGCTCCCTTTCCCAGATTAGGCTGTGAGCATCAGTGTGTGCTAAAGATCTCCCCCTCCAGCCACCTCACACTCACACAAGAAGCACTGAACCAGCAACCTTCAGGTTCCAGAACTAAAGGAACTCCTATAGCTTGACCTGAAGAACCAATGCATATGTTGCTTTCAAAGTGCTTCCCAAGAGTGTCACATTTATCACATCTATTCTTTCTTGATCTGGGTGATCTCATCAGTGCTTGGAAGCCTCAGATGAGACTCTGTTTGGCATTTCTATTTTTATAGCTAATAAAAATTCTTATATTTTTTTCCACAAGCGGGAAATAAACCACTGCTTAGCTGTACATCCAGAGAGGAGACTGAAAAAAATAATCTAAAGCATTAATTCAGTGGGAACCTGAAGATGAGACTGGATTTTAGCCAAAGCCCTGTATTTTTCGCTTTTATACTGTAATTTGACTTCCAGTACAGGATAATTATTTCACTAGACATCAATCTTTACCACATCCAGAAAGATACTGAATTTTAATGGCTGAAAATGAAGTGGGTTTTTCAGTTCTATAGCTTGGCCCAAAAGTATGCTCTAAAATGTGTAAGCCATGATAATTCCCTGTAGTCAGACACCTAGTTATATTAGTCATATGAGGCTTAAAGCAAAGCAAAAATTTAAATAGCACATTGATTCCCAAAGACATTCATTTTAGCAACTTTTATCATGTAATGTCAAAAGAAAAAATTTAAAAGTTCTCAAAACTTAATTTCAAAGCCATGAATTTCACTTGGCTAGAGTTAAACTGTAATAAGAATGGATTTACTGCAGGTCTTTTCCCCTCCAATCTTGTTTTTTTTCAGGAAGTATATTGCCTTACAAGAGAATAAAAAAAATAAAAATCTTTCCACAGGTCAGTACTTATTGAAGGCTACTTAGAAGAGCAAATTGTTCTAGATTGGCACAAAAGCTTCCAGACTTAAAGATCAAAAGTTTCTTCATTGCAAAGAGATTTCCCCATTAGTTTTAGTGGCAAAAGAATCTTTTTCATTCTGTAAAGAGTATGTTTAGTTGATCCAAATAACCTACTCAAAATATCCCAAGCGATATGAACACTAATTACAAGTGATGTAAATATGTTGTTTCAACAAATAAGAACAGAATAAAACTTCTGCCACCCACATAAATGTCTAACTAGAATTCAGCATGTTCTCCCTTTCCCTGTGATTAGATAATATTTAAGTATTTTAGTTGCTCAAGGTCTTTCCAAGATTTTAATGTCATTTTCATATTATTGAAAGAATTTTTTCATTCATTTAATTCTCAGTTTCTCAGAAGCAGAGACATTTTGCATTAAAGACTGCATGACCAACTTCATAGCTAATTTACCTGGGAACCCTGTGCCTTACAGTTTACTTTTATTCTAATTCAGCAATAAGACTGAGACTAGGAATAATTTAGAGAAGGAACATCAGAGGCACATGCATCAGATAAACAAATGCATGCACATATATGTGTGTGTGCACCTATGAGTTCAAACTCAATTCAGTTTTGTCATCCTTCAACACTGCAAGTATTAAACTAAAACTATTTAAGATCTTATTAAGTAAAATTTTAACATTTCCTGCATGAAATGTCTTTAGAGCAGAGTTCTCCTGCTTTGCTAGACCCCTTGTTGGAGGTCTAGCTAAATTTTACCAATCTTTTCTCAGATTTTCTGAAGTTACGAACCAGCCGCTTTCAGATCAATGTTTTCCCACTGTGATCTTTGGCAGGTACAATTGTTTCCTCAGAGGTGCTTGTTTTCTTCTAACCCCCTTTACTTTCAACCCCTGGTACTTCAGCCTGGGGAAACAAAAGCAGTCACTCTTGGCACTGTTTCCCAGAAGTGAGAAATGAGAAAATGGGGAGTGGTGAAAAGCAGTCATGGTTTGGAGCTGACAGGAGGGAAATGTTATGTACAGGTGGGAGTTCCTCACGTGAGCACAGGGAATGTGCCATTGGCAGGCCGAGGGTAGGGGTGACATTGGTAAGTTCTAAAACTTGAGAAGAGGGAAATTTCACAGTTAATGGGGTGATAGGAATGCCTTCATGGCTTTGGGATTATTAGCCAGACTTTAATTCACCTAATCAAACTCCCACACACAGGGACATCAGAGAGAGTTCATAATGAGGGGAAGATAAAACTTCAGTTTCTCCAATCCCAAAATCTTCCCCCAAGGAAAAGCAAACTGGGAAAACTAGTTATTTTGGAGCTTTTGGAGTTGGCAGTGCAGGGAGAGAGTACAAGGACCATTAGTAAGCACATCAAGGCAAGAACTGCATTAATGGCAATTATGCTTAAGACATCTGGTTCTGTTAACCAGCCAACTTTTCTAACTTCCTGCCAAAAAAGAGAAAACAAAAATAATCTTGGTGACTCCAGAACTGACCCTTACTCATACTTTTCCCAGAATTTTACTTACCAAGATTTCCCACATTTCAGAAGTTTCTTGAAGGACACCAATTTATCTTTTGCTCTGTCAAAAGCTGCACCTCATCAAAGCAATTTCCTTTTGAGTGCTGCTCTTGGTCTCAACAAGCTGAGGAACTCCTTATTTTCTGAACAAGATGAGAAAGAGAGGAGAGATGAGTAAAAGCAACATGGAGGGATAAGACAAAATAAAAGAGTAAAGGAGATTGTAATAATCATTAAGTGCCTCTATAGAGACATGCTTGCCCTAATGTTACAGATCCCCTTTTACTGTCACATTTCCAGACACATCACACTGAAAAGAAATCAGAAGTTACTGGCTTATCACCTCCCAAAGAAAATAACAAAGTCACACAAAAAATTGTAACATGTGTCTATCTCTTTTCAAAGGAAATATCTGATTGCATAGAAAAGACTATTCTTATGACCCACTTCACCTCAGAATACACAGAGGGCTGTGGAGATGTTGACAAGTTTGGATATTAGGCACTTATTAATTTAATTCACAGCCCTAATATAGAGAAACAGGAAAACAAATCCAAATTATAACCAGCTTTCTCTCCTCTGCTCATTCCATTACAAGGCTCATAAGTTGCCTAAGCATTTACTTTGCAGCCAGGTGTGACCCAAGATCTTCAATACATTTCTAATGATCTTTTTGCTTAGCTTGAATATTAAAGAATCATGCACTGAAATTTTCTTTATAATGTGCAATGAAGACATTTTCAAGGATAAAAGTTTTTCTGGTTGTTTATCATAAGGTTTTGTTCTGTGAGCCCTGTTAGCATGTCACTTTATGTAGTACACTTAAAAATACATTAGTTTGCTTAATGGCCTTTATTCTTAAGGACGTCTCTTAAGTTATCCCAAGACATTTTAGCAAGAATATGACAATTATATATCATAAAAATTGAACTGTAAACGTTTCAATTGCATTCTTTATTTTGTTTAATTTGAACTGTCTTCTTCTGGTGATTGCAATATTTACTTCTAATTTTAAAATAAAATTAAAACTAAACTCCCCCTGGAAATCAAATAAAAATTGACATTGAATACAATCTACATAAATATTCACACAGACTGTATTTTAAACTTTTCTTACATACTGGGAAATATTCAGTGTCATACAATGGAAAAATCAATCTCATTAGGATTCAGGTAATTTGGTTCAAATTCATCTAATATTGTAGACTGGATAAGATGTATATTGTATAATAGATGTATATTGTACTGGATGAGATTACAATAATAACAGAACTCCAAGTATTTGCAAGTTTTCCACTCTTTTCAAAATACTAAACACAAATGAATCTACATTGAAGACTTCCTCTTTTTCTGATCTCTCTTCTTCATGAACTTGAACATATTTTCTTGGGTTATTTAGAAGATAAGTAATACGATATAGAAAACATCTGAAAGTATGTATGTAACTATATATATATGTGCATATTTATAAAACTTCACTTTGGAAACTCTTGCTTGCAACTCCACAATCAAATGTATGTTAAAAAAATTGCAGCTCTGTTTCAGTTTGCAGATTTGGCTGTTGGTGTTAGGTCCAATATTCCTGGCTTTCTCTTTTCTTCTTGTTGAGTCTAAGAGTTGAGTTCAAACCATTTAAGGAAACATCCAGTGTTACTCTTTCCTGGATCTTCCTAAATGTCCGTGTAAATTGTCTGAGGGATGTGCTTGAAAGGTCCTTCAAGGTATAACCCAAATATCTGAATCTAATTAAAAGCTCTTGTTTTTTCTCTTTCCTTTCTCTACATGAAGATAATGCTCTGGGTTCATGGTGCCCATCTGTCTTTAGTTTGCCTAGCATGGTCATACTGCTTGTTTACTTTTCTGACACAACAATTGCATGACGGAGGAGATGGTGCTGGAATTTCAGACCTCTGAGCAGTTAGTTGTAGAAGTCCATGGAATTCTGTTAAATCCTGTAAGGCTTGGGAAAAAAAGCAAACAGAATATCCATATCCTTTAAAAAGGAGATAAAGAAGAACTGTAGAAATGGAGATCAGTCAATCAGTGTTATGGATTTGCTAGAAAAATACTGCACAGGGATAATCAGACAGTTTGTAGGTACCTGGACAATAACAAAATGGTGAATAACAGCCAGTGCAATTTGTATCAAAGCAATCTAGTTTTAATTTTTCATAGCAGGATAATAGACTTTGTGGTAAGAGGAGAGGCAGTAATGCTGACATTTTCATATGATTCTACTGCCATTTATCTTCATTTTTTGAACTGGTCTTTGTTTTCTCTCATGCAGCATTCTTGAAAGTTTCATATGGAAACATCATTTACATACTATTAGTGTAGCATAGGTGCAAAGATGTTTGAAAGCTGAATATAAAGAACAGTTCTCAATAGTTCATATGTGGAACATTAGGTTGCACCAAAATAGTCCACTTCTATATCTTGACTGGAACCCATCAGTACTTTTATGAATAAACATCAGAATAAAGAGTAGATGTATTAAATCTCTCAGTAAATGAGGTCAAAGGGACTATCACTATAGTGGGACATGCAAATAAAGCCCAAAATTAACTTAATACAGAAGAGACAGAAAACTCTCTTAGAAAAAAATTGCACCATTTGGTAGGAGCAAGTGCAAGGTACTATTCTCAAATGAGAATGATCTAGCAAAAGAACTGCCCAAAAAATGTTAAAAAATGTTACAAAAATGAATTTGGAGACTCTAGGGGATAAAAACCCTGAATTTTATTTAAAATTTAGAAAGAAATCAGATTTCTTCCTGAGGATATAAAAACATAAGTAGCATCTCTAGAATGCCTGAATAAATCTTTTCAGTTTTCTTGGCAGAGGCAAGAATTCCATCAGGTTCTCTGAGTGGCACTGTACTTCCATGGTTTTAGTTAATATTCTGTTATAAAAACTTTCATGACTTTATTTCAATTGACACAGTTTATTATGTACTGCTATTATTTTTCTTATGGCAAAGCGATTATTTTGAAGGTTTTTTTGTTTGGTTGCTTTGGGACAGGAAAAGGTTGTGGTTGTTTGGTTTTTTTTGTTGAGGTTTATTTTCTTTTTTCTTCGTTTTGTTTGTTTTGGGATGTTTTTTGTTGTTTTAGTGTCTTTTTGATTGGTTTGGTTTTGTGTGTTTGGGTTTTTTTTGTTTATTTTTATTAGGTTTTAGATTGTTTTGTTTGTGGGAGGATGTTTGATGGTTGGTTGGTTTTCTGGTGGGTTTTTTCCTCTGTTATTATATCTGCAGTGGGCTAGCATTATTTTTAGCCACAGTTTTTGTCTCAGAGTCAGAGCTCACCTGAACTTGTTTCCTAGAGTCTTGTTCTCTCTTTTGCTCTCTTGATGTTAATCAAGTAAGAAGTAAGGGGGAGAAATGTGTGCTATCAAAAAAGGATTTCCTCTTACCAGCAGAAGTTCATGCATTGATTTG
Organism: Alaudala cheleensis; assembly: GCA_013398995.1. NCBI lineage: Eukaryota > Metazoa > Chordata > Aves > Passeriformes > Alaudidae > Alaudala > Alaudala cheleensis. The sequence continues at coordinate 102,041 of VWYE01018871.1, forward strand.
TCTCAGAAAAGACTAATTAAAACTTGCAAACTGTTTTAACTGTGAACTTTAAATTCATGTCTTGAGGAAAATCTGCTTGCATACCCACAAGACTATTTTTCCATGATATACAAAGACCAGTGTATCATTCTTTTGGATCTTTGGAAATCAAGGCAATTTAATGGCTTTTTACCATTTCAGTCAAAAATAGGTAAGGATATTTATTGTCTATTCCCAGGCCATATAATGAGGTGCACTCTTCTATCACCCCTTAAGTCTTTGAATCTTTGAAAGGCAGAACAGATGGAGTTGTTTACTCTGAGGAGCCATGTTATAATTTTAATACTGACTTTGAGTTTATATATATATATATTTTTTTTTTCCCCACCATTTTGTACTTCAATCACTTGACTATATCTCTTAAGAGAAACCACTATGAAAACCTTCTCTGGGTTAGATCAGATTCAAGCCCACCATTTATAATGCATAAATAACTTTCATAACAGATTTATTTCCCTTCTGAAATTATTGGATATTGATGTCAAGATGATGGGACACATGCCATATCTTTTCACTCATCAGGGTTTCTTGCAAGCTTTCAAAGCCCACTTCTCTAACATGGAACTATTTTACAGTCTAGACATAATGAGGTGAACAGTTTTTTGTTAAAAAGTCATAGAGGCTTATACTTTTGCAGTGGTGAAAACAGTGGGAATATAAATAGAAAATGCTATGGTTTGTGGCTATGCTAATTTTAATTACAAAGCAGCGCCAAGGGGTTTTTTTCCAGCCTTAAAGCCAAATGGCAAAATTACAGCACATTCATTTTACTAATCTCTCTTAGCCTCTGAAATAGGGTGGCCACATGCAATGTGCCTAATGAGAATGATTCCTGGCCCAGGCTGCCTTCTCAAATGCACCTGTTGTTTGAAAGTGCTGGTTGGCCTGAGTTAAAATAATTTCAGTATTTATCCTCTCTACTGACCGAGTTCCAGTGCAAGGGCCTGTCCTCTCACTCTAATTTGCTCTTCTGAGAAGCTGAGATAGATGGAAATTTGGTTAGCTGGCTGGATATGGAACTAGAAATAATTTGCCTTTGACACTGAAAAGGATACTTTGGTTTTGTTAAATTGTTTAGTTAAATTCATCTGACATGTTGATTTCCTGGTTTGGAATGTGTTTATCTTGAAATGACATGTGCAGGCTAGGCTGTTTTCACACCACAGATTTTGTTAAGATACTATAAGATCCCTTAAATAGAATTAGCTATCCCAACATTCTGTGCATGGTATGACCATAGATTTAAATGAATATGTAAATTGCAGCTTCTGAATTGAATTATAGAAAGACATTTTAAACACTCCTTCCTTGTCTCTTTGCCCAAGATTTATCTTTAGCATCTGCTGCTCATTTGCTCTGCCAGGCCAAGAACTTTGTGGATATGAAAAAGTAATATAGTTCTTCCTTTGTATTACTGTAATTATAGATTTCTGCTGTTAAGATTCCTAAATTTTAGTAAGAACTTTAATATGGCAATTAAAATTAACTAAATAAATTAAAATGTGGTACTCAGCCTGAACATAATCCTCTCATTAATTTGAGACATTCAGTATTGTTGAGTTCTGTCCCTCTTTCCAAAATACACTGGATTTACAAATGTTACTCTAGATTTTGTACTGCTTTTATTTGCTGATACTGGACTGAAGACTTAAAAATTTTATCAAACATAGATTCAAAAGTTACTTTTAAAGTCATCATGTTTTCCCTTCAATGGTATTTTGACACAGCTAATATGCTTTCAATGCAGGGTAAAACACTAAGAAAATCTTTTTATTGATATTTAATTGAAACATTCCTCCAGGAACTTTTGTTGATGAAAGGCAAGCCAGGTTTTGCATTCTGTTTCTGTAGCAAATTCTATAGCTCTGCAGTTAAACTTGTACTTGCCATACTTTCTAAACTGTTTTTATCCCCTCAAGCTTGAATATATCACTTCTAATTCTGAGAAGATGAAGCAGCACTGGGCTTCCTTTCTCTCTTTTCTCTTTGCTCTTTTCTCTTTTCACCTTTATTCTCATTTCTCTTTCTCTTCTTTTTATACCCTTCTCCTTCTCCTTCTCGTCCCCTCTCTTCTTTACTCTTTTGAAATTAATCCCATAGTCACTTTTGAGGGCTATCTCTCTTTCAGACTGCTGAAATTTATTGTGACAGTTGGAACAATGATAACAAAATGGTGCCATTGCTGTCCCATCTATTAAACTTATTTCTTTGTACTCCTTTTCAATGAAAATTTAGACTTACTGGTGGATCTAATCGATGGCTAAAGTTTTGTAAGAATTGAGGAGTCACAAATGAATGTTCAACATGGTTTAAGTAGTCCAGGTCAGTGGAACTGGCACCATCCTCTGCCACCAAAATAGGAAGAAATCCTTTTCTGACATTAGAAAATGCATTTCAGGTTGATACACTTATTTTGGTGCATGCAGTGTTTCTCTAATAAATGTCTAAGTCTGAGTGATTTCTGGTTCTTGTTTTTTTTGATTGATTTTGGTTGGTTGGTTGATTGTTTCTTTTGTTGTTTTTGTTGGTTTGAGTTGTTTTGTTTTTTTTTTTTTTTTGTTTTCCTGACAAAATTAACTGAAGATATTTAATTTCAGCCAAATAGTTTGCATTTATCTGGTGTACTTCACATGTATGAAGTAAAGCTGAGTGTGCTGGACACTTGAAGTGGTAGGTTTCTTCTCTTTCTTTCTGCAATATGCACATTTTGCTCTTCACCTTCATTTCACAATTTCAGCCCCGAGAAATAAAATTACTCTTCTCTTTGTTAGTGCTGTATATCATTTCACCAAGCAGAAAGCTTCCCAACAACCCCAGTGCAGCATTTTTGCACTTTACCTGCCTGAAAGAGATTCACCACTTGAAGAAGTTTTTTTCTGTTGTCACAGACACATGCACATTCCTGGAAATATTAGCACTGCTCATCTAAATGCTATATTGAAATTTTTTTACAGCCAACTTTAAAAACTTTGCTTCCTTTTAAAAGGAGAAAAGAAATACAGAATTCTAATGTTTGTGATCCATCAACTAGTGAAATCAGAGAAAGAAAGAGGATTCTGTCCCCATATCCAAGCCTAGGTTACACATTTTTGCTTTAGAAAATCTTTCCAAGAAAAAGATGAGAGATGGCTTGTTCTTCCAGGCCCATGAATTCTGGAGGTTTCGACTATGTTTAAAGTCTGAGGGGAAAGGTTCAAAAATTCAGAACAACTGTTGTTTTCCACACTATCCTGGTACGTCTGACTAAGCTCAGATTTCCCAGCTCCTGGGCAAGAGTTCCAGCCACCCGCGTTATGCTTGGAGAGCATATGGCAGCACCACCAAGAGCAGAAGCTTTCAAGAAAACAGTTCTCTTGCTCTTTCTGCATAATAAAGACAAGAAAATGCAGCATAAAACTTAAGGTTTTTAATCTTCTTCAACAAACACGTCAGAATGAAATTCATCTTCTGGCCACTTTTATACACTAGGCATCCAGTCTAAGCAGGACATCAGGCTTCTCTTCATGGTGAAAAAATAAGAAATAAATGACATCAGATGTCAGCTCATCCTATTGTAAAATAGTTGGAACAAATGATCTACTATAAATTTTTATGTCTCCAAGACAGAGCTTAGACACTTTAATTATAAAATCAGCCTTCAGACACCTAAATTTTAGAAAAACAAGTCTCAATTTTACAGGGATTGACTTAATAACATAAATGTGTACTTTGGGGTATTATCAGACTGGGATTATATAAAATTAAGTCTTTTTAATGGTTTGTATACCTTTTTTTCCCCCTAAGCTTCCCTTTTTCTTATGATGTCAGGATGTTGTAAATGCATGGTCTGGAGCTGCAGAACTGTGCGGTCATTGGAGGCTGCAGCAGACTCATGAGCCATGTATTCAATATTTTTCATTTTAATTGGTTATCAATGAAAATTGGATTTCCTGAATAAGAATGATTTGTTGTCTTCATTGTGGCTTACTGAATAGGTATATAATTGCCAAGAATATGTTTGTGTTCTGTCTCTAGAACAAATGAGTCAGCTCAAGTCTCATTTCTCTCTGTTACTTTTGTGCCTTTTATCAAATACTAATCCTCCAGTACGTTTTAATTGTGCTCTGGCTCTGAATTCACCACATTAACTAAAGGCTCCAGACTTTTAAGCTTTACAAAACCTGTGATTTTAATTTCAAGGTTGCACCATCAGCATTTCTAAACAGTTATATGATAAGGAATCATCTCCAAGAACAATTTGTCTTCCATATCATCAAACTCTTTTATAGGCTTCACATCACAAAGGAATGCTGTGTGCTTTTCAGATCGTCAGCACTTGCTGTGATTGAGAAGTGGATGATGTTGTAATCTCTGTCAAAGTCAATGGGCAGCTGAAGTTGTTTTTTGAACTCCAAATGCTCCTTTGATGTTAGATTCTTAAGTGAAAACTTAGAAAAGGAAATTGCTATTGTAAGCATCTTTTTGGCTCATGTAATCTGTTTTTACTGGTATACGTTGGCTGGAAGGCTTGTACTCTGGATTTAAGTGCAATCAGTTTTCCCTTCAAAAGTGTCTGCTTTTTGTTTGTGTGTTGAACTCTCTGTTCAACAAAGGAAAGATTAACTTTTCCACATTACTGGAAAAGCTTTCTTTTCAATTACACTCAATCAGTAGCTCCACTTCCAGTATTTCATGTGTAAGGACAACTGATTGATGTTTCTTTTCTGATGAATTGTGTATTAAGTGACGAGAGACATCCAAAGTCACATGCTCTGCCAAATTGTCAAATTCTACCTGATAATCGTTCATAATTTTCATTAAAAAACCCAAAACAAAACAACTATCAAAAAATCACAAAAAAACCCTAAAACTAAACAAACTAAAAATCCACTTCATTTCTTTGGTTGTTCAGAGGCATTTTTGCATGATGAAGACATGCAGTAATGACCAGCAGTGTTCCATCTTCTTATGAAAATTGAGGAAATGTATTATGCATTCGGCTTGCTGCTTCTTTTTTTCTTTTTTTCTTTTTTCAATAATTCATCTAGAAACTGCTATAGGAAGGGTTAACATGATTTATGCAATGAAATTAGACTTTGATTATATTGATTTTTTCACAAAGTATGTATATATATATGCTTATCTTCATGAGAATAATATTTCATCTCCTGTTACAGTTAACAGAGAAATAGTTGATGTAGCCCTTGGAATACAGAAATCTGACTGCCTCTAGATACATCTATATGAGCAAATTAAACAGGGAGAAGATGGTGGCTCAGGTATTGGATATTAATCATTCAGAGTATTGAATTGTCCTTCGTTTAGTTTTAGATTATTTCCAAGAGTCTTTACCTGAATAATTCTAAGGCATGCTTTGAAGCATAACATAGATCAGGCATTATTTACAAAAAATTATTTGGATGGTTCCAACCTGTTTTGGACACATAATCATACCCCACTAGTTGAACTCCAGGCCTTCAGAGTTCAGTTATAATTTGTAAGTTTCTTCTGCTTAGTAAGTTTGTTTTGGTTACCCACAGTCCAATATTTGCTGATATCTGAGATGTTCCACCGGGCCCTGTCCAGCCCTCAGAGCTCTGAAAGGACATGGAACTCCTCTGGATTCTCTGCTGCATCTGTGAGCAGCCAGGACATGTTCCATACAATCTAGTGTACCTAGATATTTATGTGAGGCCAACGGAATCAAGAATGGAATCAACCTATGCCTCTTCAGGGTGAGCTGAAAAGCTGTCTAGGTCCCATTAACTGTATTGTTGCAAGAGTCTCAGATGGCTCCAGACTACTGTGTTTGGCCAACTGAATGTGTTCAAGGAAGTTTAAGTATTTTTTCTTAGGCTTTCATAGAGTATAGGACAGTTTAAAAAATACTACATTGCAGGTTGACTTTTCAGTCAAGGAATATATATTTGTAGGTTGGTATGAAGGCCATTTTGAGTTGTCTGTTTTTTCATGAGATGGCATGAATCTTACAAGTACTCTTCCTGTCCAGCAAATAGATTCTATGCAGCTAATTCAGAAATAGGTGCCTATTGTGCAGATATTCAGTTATTAGTCTACTTATTGCATATGGGTATAATGACTTCTCTTTCCAGGAGTACAGACAGCATTATTAAGTGCTTGTTTTGCCAGTGTACCATGTCACCTGCAATCATAATGATGTAGCCAGATGTTGTTTATATGGATGTAGATCTCCTTCTTGCCTTGGGAGTTCAGCTGACCTGCCACAGGTACTCATGACTACTTTTGATGACAAGGTCAGTCTCTGCTTGCAAGCCCTGCCACTTCCTTACAGATTCTTTTTTTGTATTTACCCACAGTTTTCCACTTTTGTGACAGCATGTGAGTATTGTGCTTGTGCCTTTTTCAATCCTGAGATGTTTTCCAGCTTCTCCACTAACTGCAGTGGCTCTGTTGCCAGCTGCTCCAGCAGAGGTGCAATCACAAACTGGTTGTTATACTGTCTGCTTGGGTTTGTTGCTTTTTGCTAATGTCAGAAGGAGATTGAATTGGAAGTTTTCTGGCAGTTTCTGGCTCTTTTATACACACAATGTTCCTGTCTCTTCCCATTTCTTCATGTAAGTGAGAAAATGTGTTAAGGTTGCACTAGGCTCTCTACAGACTTTATTTAGTTTAAATTAAGCATGGGATTTATGGGTAAGTGAATATGAAAGACATAAGGCTTTGACTTATTAGTTTTATCCTCTTCAGTTGGCAATTCCAATTTATTGTTTATATTTTCAACTATGAAAATTTAACTTGTATCTTCTAGGATTCCTGCTCAACCCATACAACTCTGAAGTCTGATAAACCTGAGAATAAAATGAGACAATATTTATTTTAAGGATATCTTCCTTAAATTCTGGAAGTTTGGAAATCTCCCATAAGAACCATTCTGTCCACATTTTGATCTCAGCCTCTCACAGGTCTCTGTCCTTTATTTCAATGACCCATGAAAACTAGCATTACTGACATCCCTATCATTCTGTCTTTTTCTTTTTACCCCATTTGACTTTCTCACAAATGGGTAAAATCAGGATCTATCATTCACCTGCTCCCTTATCTTAGCCTTGAGGAGTCAATTAAAATCCAGTGCTTCCTGTACACCCTCTGCATCTTTGCTTTAAAAAGAAAATTAGTCCTTCCTCCTGCTGGGTTCCTATCCCCATCTACTCATTTCATGGTGGGTAAAAATAGTCCTCCTTGAATCTCCTATGACATCTCATCTGTATTGAAATTGCCATCTCATCTGTACTGAAATAATCCTTATGTTTGGAATATTTTATTTCATTCCTCATTAACAAATATTTTCATGATTCTGTGAATGGCTGTATTATTACCTTGAGTGTGTTATGCATATACATATGTATAGAAACAGATACAGTTTAAATTTGAAATGATTTGCAACTGGAAACAGGGTAAGGTGGACAGTGTAAGATTAACTCTAGCCCAGAATAATAACCCTGAGGACAATATGTACTTTCCCAGTCCCATTGTATAATGTCCATTTTTTGTTAACTACCCCAAATTTCCTTCCTCTTCTTTTTTGGTTTGTTGGTTTTATATTTTTTTTCTCATATTTCCAATGAGGAAATTCAAGTTTGTATTCTCAGCTCTGCTTGACAGCAACTGGAGTTATCACAAAATCATAAAGTTTGGGAAAGGGCCTCAGAGACAGTGCTTGATGCTGGTTGTATGCCAGGCAGGTAACTCCAACATGGAAAAGAGCACCCCTGGAGAGATGTATGATAGACTGGGCAAGGGTGAGAATTCCCTTGTCTCATATCTGGTTCTTCAGGCACCACTTTACATGTGAGAGTCAATCGGCTGTGAATGCCCATTGCATTCCTGTTTCCTCATATTTCAAAAGTATATTTTGGTTGTTAAGATTCAACTCTATAAGCCTTACTTTTAGTTTGACCTTTTTCAGAGTCCACACCATGTCATCTTCCACCTAATTAGCTATTTCTTCAGAGATATTTTGTGAGTGTGTCTCACTTCTCAGTTTTAGACTCTAAGCCTGATTTGATGAGCTAATGATCCTATTAGTAGACTCAGCATGGTAGTGACATTTTCAGAAATAGTTTATAGGAAAAGATTGGGAAATAGTTTGTGTTCCTTACACATTACTTATTTTCTTCTTGTTCCATCCTTCAAAGAATCTGCATGATGACATTTTAAGGATAAATAGAATAAAAATATTTTATAACTGGGTGGCAACATTCTGCTGATTCTCAGTTTGCCTGGGAAAACTGCTCTTGAGGTCAGAATGTCTTGCTTCATTCCTAATTACCTAAGGAGTTTTTGGGTGTTTTTACTGTTCACAAAATTTTGCTGTGTTTGTTTTCATTTGAATTAAATTGTGTCTGGAAATGTTCTGCCTATCTCCTATTATACCAATTTTCTACCCCAGTTTTTATGAAAAAGTCAGGCTCTGACTGTAGCAGCTAATCTGTGGCTTGAGCAGCTAAGAATACAATTGGCATTCAGGGATATGTTTCCAAATTTTAACTATTAGTTCTGCAATTAGAGTGAGACAGTTTCCCTGTGGACACAGGATTGGAAGCCAGAAGCTACAGGAAATAGAAAGATCTGGAGATATGTTTTACTGCTTTGATAAGGGCTGTGATTTTAATCAGTCTTCTACCACACTGGACAAAATCATTCCACTTCTGAGCAGTGGTGGAGATATAGAGTGGGTACAATACTTAGCAGGGCACTGGGTGTGAGCAGAGCCCACAGAAAGCATGATGTGACATTCTCATGGTTAGCAGACATGAAAATTGCAGCTGGATATTTTTCCTGTTCAAAAATATTAATGTACTAGCTACTGCTGTTACCAATGTTATCAGAAAATCTAGTAAGTAAAAAAAATCTATATTAAGTCCTTATGCTCACAGTTTCATCTGGTCATGATTTTCCCTAATTACTACTGTGACTGGAAGAAGTAGGAGTACAGTTTTAATCCACACAGATTTTCACAAGAAAAATAATTTTAATGTGAATATTAATTAGACCAAAGCATTGATGAATTTGGAAAAATTAATTAATTAATTTTCCAGTATTTTCAAGGGCCTGGCAATTCTGATTGAGTAAAAGACACTGGCTTATGACATGTCCAGCTTTCCATGTCTTGAATGCAGCTGTGATTCCTGCATGGTGCAAAAGCATCACAAAGAATTGGTATTATGATTATGCACTTTCAATTCCAAAGGATTTTTTAAGTTTCTGACATAACTGACTATATTTATTAGTCTTCTATTTTAAAGTCAATAGTGTATTATAAAAAAATAAGATTAAGCACTTTCTCCTTCTTTTTAAAAAATTAACCTATTTAGATATTCCAAAAAAATGATTGAAAAAGAGCATAATTTTTTAATGGTCTAGTTCTCTTAGAAGACCTCATCTTGTTTAAAGTTACATTTTTCTCCTTTCTGTAGTTTTTATATCTTACACTGCACTGATAAGTTTGTAGAGTTGTATTCCGACTTCCCCAGACAACTTGTTTACAAGCACTTTAATATGACTGACTATTTACTTCCTCTTTTGGACTTGCACTTTGCCTAACTCTGTGCTGCTTCAATGTCTCATGAGCAAATAGAAGTCTGTGTAAAAACAAGACAGAACAGCAACAACAACAAAACCCCAACAAAACCTCACATCTCTAAGCTATATCATGACTTTTTTTATTTTTTTTTAATCTTAAACTCTTTTTCTACACCTTCTCCCTTGAATTTTCTATGGCTCTTGATCTAATAATGTACCCTTGCTAGGATTTACTCTTTGGAATAGTACTCAAGGTCTTCTCAGTTCGCTTGTCTTCTCACATAATTTACTTCTATTGTATGTTTCTCTTTCAGAACACCTAGAGAGCTCTTTGACCTTTTATTTCACTTTTCCTTTCAACCTGAAGCCTTTCACATATGAACTCGTTATTACCTGGCACAATGCTAACATTCATAGAAGCATATAATAGAATGACTTGGGAAGGGACCTTAAAGATCATCTTGTTCCAACCCCTTACCATGGGCAAGAATGCCACCCACTAGATCAGTTTGCTCAGGGTCACATCCAACCTGGCCTTGAACACTTCCAGGGATGGTGCAGCCATGACTTCTCTGCACTACCTCCTCCAGTGACTCATCACCCTCACAGTAAAGAATCTCTGTCTAACCTTCAGCCTAAATTTCTCTTCTTTTAGTTTAAAACTGGTCCCTCTTGTCCTCTGTCTGTGCAAAAAGTTGCTCTCCATCTTTTACATAAACTCCCGTTAAGTGATGATATGTCCTCAGTCTTCTCCAGGATGAACTTTCTCAGTCTGTCTTCATAGGAGAGGTGCTACAGCCCTCTGCTCACCTTTGTGACCTCCTCTGCCTCTGCTCTAAGAGATCTATGTCTGTCCTATTTTGGAGGGCTCCAGAGCTGGATGTCACACTCCAGGTGGGGTCTCACAAGGGCAGAGCAGAGGGGCAGAATCCCCTCCCTTGATGTGCTGGCCACACTGCTGTGGATGCAGCCCAGGATGCAGTTGGCCTTCTGATCTGCAACTGCACACTGCCAGTTCATGCCCAGATTTTCTTCCACCAGAACATCCCAAATTCTTCTCCACAGAACTGATTTCAGTGAGTTCATTACTCAATCTCCACTCATGTTTGGGACTGCCCCAACTCTGGTGCAGCAGCCTGGGCTTGAATCTCCTGCATGTGGGTCCCATTAATCCAGCTTGCCCCAGTCCCCTGGATGGCATTGCTTCCTTCTCTTGTGACAACTGCACAGCTCAGCTTGGTGTCATCTGCAAATTTGCTGTCATCATGCTTCTCCAACACTTTGCTTGTTTCTTCTACTCTTCTCCACTCTGCCTGAAACCTGTAGCACTTCAGGGAGATTTTTGACCCTAGTGCAGGAAGAACCCAGTTATCTGGGTTATTGTAATATTTCTGCAATCCTTTTCAATACTTTATGAAATTAAATATGGATTAAACATTATTTAACAGACTAATAAAATTGTCATGTGTTTTTAAAAAATTAAAGCAATTCTCCTTTCTCTAGTCATTAAATCTCATTTCTGTATCTGTATTCTTCAGTCACAGATGGAAATGAGCATTTAGGAAAGAGGAACTATGACAGTGTGTTGTTGAAGATTTGCTGTTGATAAGCTCTATAGCTAACTCATCCAGCATTTTATTTCATATTTCAGATATAGTAGATATATCTCCGTGCAACTTTGCAGTCAATTTTACCAAGACATCAGTCCAAATATTCTTCTAATTTACTTGTATGATACACTGTGAAATAGTCTTTGCACAACCTGCTGAAGATTTGCATTTCCTTTGCTTTAAGTTTCCTCCTATATTCTTTCTTCTTGAAGTGTTCAAATTATGTTCAATATTCTTGTGCTCCAGAACAAAGCAGCTTATTTTTTTAAATATCTATTTCTTCTCTTCTAAGTCCTGATACACATGTTCACATTTATCAATTTTATATTGCAGTGTAAATGAAAAAAAAAAGTCAGAGAACATGGTCTTTACTTTTCCCATTCTTCAAGCTGCACCATTACTTAGCATGTTATGTGGATGGAATCTGAGCAAATTTGTTAAGATTATTAACAAATAGTTGTAAAATCAATCCTTCAGTGGTGCTTTTCAATTATGTAATTATCTTATTCATTCTCTCTTCATTTCATTTTCATAAATGATGCCCCCTCATGTATTATTCTAGCTGTATTTGTGCTTCAAAATTTTGATTGTTGACTGGAACCCCATTGTGCTCGATGCTGAATGCAAATGGATCAATAAGGAAGCAAACCTGGCTCTACTATAAAAAGTATAAGATGAAAGACAACATATTGACCCAAACAGAAGGGATAAAAAACACAAAAGAAGAAAAGTTTTCCCTATTTTATGAGTATTACTTGACCATGCAATTTTTATTTTTAGAATGTGTATTTTAATTTGAATTGACTAATGTCTGAAAAATAGACATTATTTAAAAACTGCCTTGGTTTTACATTTAATAAAAATGACTAATTGTTGCTTATGCTTTTAAATCTACAGGTATGAACTCTGATACACCATAAGAATAACTTTTTCATTAAGAAGACATTGTCCATTGTCATACTTGGCATGGTGTTGGCTGAATTTTGCTTGTGTGTATCCAGCTAATGACTTTCTGGTCTATACTATTCCATTAAAGGGACAGGAATAAGCCAAATTTTGATCAATACTTGAGCTACTTTGGGAGAACTGACATATTTTCAGGGTCTTTTTAATGTTTGAATTTAAAAGTATTACTATAATTCTTACTTCTAGACCACTGCTTCCAGTTCTGTGTATGCTTTAAAACTTGTATTCTTGGGCCCAATAGGGTTAAAGGCTGGATTTTCCCACTGACCTTTGCCAACAGGTAGTTCTGACTGATGGTGATTTTTTGTGTTCTCACTTTGATAGTGCAGCTGAGCCATCAGCAATAGTAGCACAGTTTAGGACTTGTACAAGCCTGCCAATCATTGCTCTTTGAGAGAGGGAGGATAAGCAGATAAGCAACAACAATTCTGGGACTGTTCCTTTACTTAGCTGTAAAATTTTGCTCAGATCTGTGGTGCTGGTAGCGGCCTGTTTTTTGGTAGTGGGCCCATAGAGGCGGCTTCTGTGAGAAGCTGCTGGAAGCTTCCACTGCGTCCAGTCCAGCAGAGAAAAACTATGACAGCTCTGGAAATGGACATGCTGCTGGACAAGCCTGGGCCTGTTAGAGAGTTTGGTAGCACACCTGTGCAGCTACATATTTAAGAAGAAAATCCAAAGTATGTACAGCTTTCTCTAGCCAGAGAGGAGGAGGAGGTGAAAACACGTGAGAGAAACAACTTGGCAACACCAAGTTCGGTGCAGAAGGCAGGAGGTGCTCCAGGTGCCAGAGTCAAGATTCCTCTGCAGCCTGTGGTGAGACCATGGTGAGGCAGCTGTGCCCCTGCAGCCCCTGGGGATCCACAGGGATGCAGAGATCCACTCACAGCCCATGGGGATCCACAGGGATGCAGAGATCCCCCCACAGCCCATGGCGGAAGTGCCCATGCCGGAGCACCAACACCAACGACAAATTCACAAACATTGTTCTTCTGAATTCTGTACAGACCACACTTTGGGATGAGCTGTGTGATCCTTGTCATGCTGCTGATGAAGGTGAAGAAAGACAAGGAAGTGGTGAGTGTAACTCTAAGGAAAAGCAATGTGTTTTAAGCACTGATTGTTATAGAAACAGCACCGACAACTTTGGCTCATCTGGACGTCTCTGCATGAATACTCTGTGTGGATGGCTCCTCTCAGGCACAGTGTGTGTTAGGGAGGCCTGGGAAAGGAGCAAGGTCAAATCTAAGTGTATAACTTGCTCAGAGTTTTTTTTAGGTATGGGAAATTTAAAGTGAGTATTGTAGTTTGTTTGTTATTACATTACATCAAAAGCATACCTTTGCTCTATATGTCTATAGTTAGTTCTTAGATACTGTAGCTTCTTAGGGCAATTGGTGTTCCTGCCAATTTTCCAAATAATCCCTGCCATTAAAATGATGAGACTGTAATCGCCACTGGTTGGTTCCAGAGGACTTGGCTCTTGAGCAGCTGTATGAATCCAATTTGAGTTTTTCACAGAGAGAAAGTGAGAATTTTTTCCCACTGGATTTCAGAGGATTTCCAGTGGAAAACACACTGCCCTGGTGTTCTGACTCTCAGGTTTTATCCAGGTAGGAATGCTGGGCTCCTCCCACTGGGTGGATCCAATGGGATGATTTAAACTGCCCATTAACAGCAGATGTCCCCCTGGAGGTATGATGGTTGGTACCCCCCTGCCTACTCCTCCTGAAGTTTGAAGAGGTAAGCAGCACATAATTATTCATAAATTCACTATTCTCTTTCACAGCAGCTGAGGTGAGGAGAAGGAAGTTGACTAGAAAAGAGGTGAGGAGGTGATCACCTCCTAGTTCTTTGTGTCTTTTAAGTATTGTTACCTTTACTGTCAGACCTCAGAAGGCTTTGAAAATAAATCTTAGTTAATATGCAGAAAAAATTATTTTCAGCTCAGTCAGCTGGTGGGGNGATGGTTGGTACCCCCCTGCCTACTCCTCCTGAAGTTTGAAGAGGTAAGCAGCACATAATTATTCATAAATTCACTATTCTCTTTCACAGCAGCTGAGGTGAGGAGAAGGAAGTTGACTAGAAAAGAGGTGAGGAGGTGATCACCTCCTAGTTCTTTGTGTCTTTTAAGTATTGTTACCTTTACTGTCAGACCTCAGAAGGCTTTGAAAATAAATCTTAGTTAATATGCAGAAAAAATTATTTTCAGCTCAGTCAGCTGGTGGGGACTGTCCTTCAGAGGAGGTGTTAGCCCCTTTCTGGGAAAAGCCACAGAAAACTTGCTCAAGAGAGAGGTGCAGTGCAGGACTTTAAGTACAGAGGTGTCACTGCTGTTCTCCAAAGCACAACAAAAAGCAGAAACTGACAGTTCCACTCCCTGACTGCATGTTACAGCACCACCTGCACAATGAGGCTCTCCAGCTCTGCTCTGTGTTCAGCCTGAGGAGCACATTCTCTGCCTCAGTGAAACCATAAGTTTTCCCTCAATCCTCAGAGTCATTCTTTTAACACCTTGTACTTTGATGTGAAAAAGGATGTAGGAGTAAGGGGAGCTTACCTCCATGATTCTGTGATTTTCATCTATTTGCATTCCTTCCACATTCACTCCTTCATGTTCTTTCTTCTCCTTCCCTGATCACTTTCCTTCCCCACACAGTGCTGACATTGGAGATTAGGTAACTCCATCTCAGCCAGTTTTTCCAAAGTCTTTAGGCTCACCTTCTGCTTCCCATTCTTCCACAGCTCCTGCACTGGCATAAATGACATTATGTGGTCTAAACAGTTTGATTGTTTTAACAGAGAGAAATGGATTGTACTTGATGCGTTTTTCAAGTGTTTCAAACTAAACTCTGCACTGGAGAAATGTGCCTGATACTTTCACAAAATCTATACGCAGTAATTTAAAATATTCATCATCATTCCCCATTTCCTTTCTCATCTCGGTTCTGTTTTGTTCAGTGAAGATTTTGTGATCAGAGTTAAACTATAATGTGGTGTTTTGGATACAAAAATGACAGAAAGAATTAAATGGAAATCTGCTACCAATTTCAAAAACCTGGGATACCTCATTATAAAGGGAAACATAAATCTGAGCCTGGATCTCCTATAGCCCAAGCAAAGTTCAAATCCAGATTGTGGTGCATGACCATAAGCATTCCCATAAAATTCTACTTTCAGACAGCTGCTTTAATAATTCATTTTTGCTCCAAAAAGGGAATTAAAATATATATAAATTAACTAAAATTACTGGGGCATAGAGATATTCTCCACTTTCATCCACAGTCTGTTTGGCCTGTGTCACAATTAGGAGGTAACAGTGATGCCTTGGGAAGGCTGACCTGAAACAGAGACTGGACAGAGCTAGAGAATAAAGCAAATATTTATTGAAAGGCCCCAGGATACCCCTGGGACACCAGAACCTGACCAGGTGGACCCTGAGTAGTGTCTGGCTCCTGGTCATGAGGCCACACCCTCTTGTAAGTTTGGGTCTATTTGCATATTGGGGTTTAATTGTCCAATTACAACTCCAGGCTGTGAAGTCTCATCCTTCTTGTTTCTCTTTTCAGTCCATCGTTGTTTATGCTTTTGGGCCAGAAAGTTGTCCTTGGTTTCCAGCAGGAAAGGATTTGTTTTGTCTACCTACTACCTACTAGCACTTAATATGAAGCTTAAAACTGCACCCGAAACAGCATGGAATCTGGAAAACATAAAAGCTAAAACTAAAGGCATCAACAGTACTGCAAATTTGCCAAAGCACCTCCAAAACAACTGTATCATTTACAACTGCTTTAATGCCTGTATCAGAACCATTGCTTCCACAGTGCTTTAGGAGGAGAGATGACATACACTAGGTCAAGTTATGAAAAGGAGATCCCTGTCTCTAAAACACACCAGAGTCATCAGCATAGACAGATGAACACTGAAGCATCTGAAAGTGTGTCAGAAAACAGACTTTGGAACAGAAATCTATCAACCCAGAAAAAATCATTATCTCACCCCTTCAAGCCAAACTCTCAGTGATGGTAGGTGTTCCCAAGCTGCAGTCCTGCCATCTGTGATATAAAGTCATCAACAGTGGTATGTTGCTAAAACATGTTATTTATTTCTATTACAAAAACGAACAGGCTTGAATTTATGCCATTCACTTAAAATTAACCTCAAAGTGTTAATCCTGTGTTACTCTTTGTTTTGTAAAACTTCTGTTTCTCAGATATCTTCAGCAAGCTAATGGCTTTTCCTTTGCTTTGTTTTGACCTTACCAGTGAGATTTCTTAGAGAAATAAGATTTAAGTGATCATGTTGTGTGTCTATCTCTCCCTTCCTTCTGCTTGTCCATGATTTTTTGACCTGTCCACCAAGTACAATGAACTTTGACATAGACACAGTAATTTCAAAGATGCTCTGTTCCTAGACATATTGTGAAAACAGACATCTAAGTACTTGAGAGAGAATGTACAGCTGTCTGCAGTATGACCTCAGCCCTTGTCAAACAGCAGGGAATACACACAGAAGGACCACATTTAAAACTTCAACCATCAGATAAATTTTCTGTCAAAATCGTATCTTCCTAGATAACACTGGAAACAACTCCATAGGAAATGAAAATAAATGGTTTAGCTTGTTAATGGAAATAGTTTTTACATTTAAAGATGTTTCTTGAAAATATGTCAGTTGTACATTTCACTGTATTACATTTTTAAAAACACCTAACACTACATTTCTTTTTTTGCATTATTCACTCTTTTCTTTTTCCTTTTCTCAAGAAACTTAGAAATACTCAGTTCATGCTCAACACCTGGATATGGAGCTGTAGAAGCCAGAATGAGGTTTTCTTTGCATTTTTTTGGTTTCTAAAGAATCTGAACCCTTACATTCTCTTTCCTTTCCTACATTAGCACTAAGGGAGCTGTTGTGGAGATTAGCTTTACCATCTGATGTCCTGCTTTCTATAAACTATCCTGAATCACCTTTATGAGATCTGTGCCATGCTGTGAACCTAAGTGTTGCAATCTGGACAGTTATTTGCTTTCTAAGCCACAGCCAAAGTTTTCAAGTTAATGGCATGTAATTAATGAACAGGAAATCCTTCTATCTTGCTCTGAATTCACTTTTTTTTCTAGACCATGAATTCATAATGGAGAGCCAAAAAGCTCAGGAGAAAAAAACCCAAAAGGGAACAAAGAAAATTAAGGTCAGGCATTTTGCTCAGTGCAGATGGAGCACATCTTCATACAGAACATCCTGAGGCAATCTGCTCAACAGGCCACCCCACCTGATGAAGTATATCATTGTTCTGAATTTTAATATGACAAGTCTGCTTTTAAGTCTCTTGTTTATGCTTCAGTACTTGAAGACTATGGAAGGATCACAGTGGACTTCTTCATCTACCTTTATTTATTGGTCATGCATGCAAAAGAGAGCAGACAGAGGTCCTCATCCTTACAACACAGAGTGAAGTTCCAAGCTCAGTGTGTGGGAAAGGATTTTACACAAATTGCAGATAATAAGAATGAGATATCCACAATGAAATTACTTTTACTGTAGTCAAGCATCAGAAACACCTACAGAGTGGGGTGGGCTCTTTATGTGTGCTTACAGTGCATCACATGTTCCTTTGCAGGCAGAAGACATCTCTGTTCCTTCTAAGCAAACTTGCACAGAAACAGCTGTTCCCAAAGCACCCTTGTGACACAGTTCCATTCTGTGCCTGAAGTCATTATCATAGCCCTGTTGTCGTGACAACAAAACACTCTCTGTTGCTAATGCACGTGTCTCAGAAACAATTAGAGAAGTACCACTATCCCCCAAATTGACTTTAATTAGATTAGTTCAAAAATTAGTCTGTAATGCTATACATTGGGGGAAAGTTTGTGATAAATCTCTTCTTTAAGAAATCATTCCATGCAGAAGGAGTTTGGTTCAGCTATATTCCCCCTTTATACTCCTAACTTTTTAGTTGAACCTAAGAAAAGTATGTGAAATCAACAATTCTATTCCTACTTCTTCGGAACATGCAATAATCACATTTTATCAGGAAGTCTTAAGAGGAAAGTGAACATTTCTGGTTAAATGCCTTGCTTCTTGTAGGAGAAACGGATTTTTGTCTAGTAAACTAATATGGTTGTGTAGAAGTTACTTTATTGTTTATAAGTAGTAGTTATAGATTCTAAGCTGTATATTTACACTATTACACATTATTTGATTGGATTTTTTGTTTTGTTTATGAAGTTGGTACACACTTTTTAGGGTACTTAATTGGTTAAAGTCTATTATCATGCTGAGTTTACTTTTATTTGAGGTTTGTATTCTTGATGGTTAGTTTTTCAGGCTTTTTGTTCTTAGTTTTGTTTTTGCTTTAATGACTTAAGTCAGTTCTTGAGAATTTGAATAATAAAACTACAAGTATTTTGCTAAGATTACAAAGATTTTAGATAGTACACAGAATGACTTATGTAAATACATTGCTACATTTCCTTTTGAATATTTTAAAATGTTCAGATCTAGAAAACTTTAGGTTCTTATTGCAATGATTTTTTTTTTTACCTTGCATTACAGTGCTAAGATAGGAATTCACTACAGGATGCATCTGATTATACAAACCTATGCTTTCATAAAAATGGGAATCATTTGCCACAAAGTTTTCAAGCCTCATTCCATACAATCTTTATCCCACCTCCATTTTAATGATATGATTTTCAGATTTTTTATCTCATCTTTTCTCTTAGTTCATTATACTAATTTACAGTTTGATGGTGATAATAGAGACAATACAACAATATACTGTTAAGGTTAGTGCGATGTTCTGCCAAGCCAGTGGATACTTTTCAGTCCTGGACTTCTGTACAATTATGATGTTTTTACCTATCATAATGTGGAAGCAGAAAATGTGTGCTTTATGTATGAAACCAGACGTTACAGATTCACCAAATAAAAAAATATTCTTCAAACAGAATTTGTTGAAAGATCAATCCTGCCAAAGTTGCTGGTTCTATGTTACTCCTTTACTTTTCTGAACACCTTCTTTGACAGGTGTCACTATAACAACATGTAGTTGTCATGTCACAGAGCAGCAAGTGTAACTGTCTTGAAACTAATTTCTTGTTTATTTAAAAATATGCTCCACATGAAACATTTTTTTCCCTTTTTGTAAGTGGAAAAAGCCATCATTCAAAAACAAGTATTATCAAAAAGCTCACTGCTTCAAAAACATTTTTAACAAATTATAAAATAAAAACACTAACACCCCCCAACAGTATATCTTTCTTTTATTTTTTGCATACAATAACAACAATAATGATGATAATTACTATTGCAATTCAACATACTGTTCAAACTGCATTACTTTATATTCTCACTCAGTGGCTGAAAAAAATCACAGCTGCTAGATTTGGTAGAGTTGAAAAATGATAGTATTAAGAACTAATTGCTTCCTAACTCAGTAATTTCTCTAAGATGCAATTAGATGAAAAATGAGGTCTTCACAAAGAAAATGGGGCAATTCCTAAATACCCCTCAGCAAAACTGATGGTTGTACATGTGTGATAAAAATGCTTCCTCAGGTGAGAGACAGTGGATCTAAGTTGTTTCACTTTGTGGCTGAACTATGCATCACTCTGGTGTAAAATCAGCCCCCATAATGGCATAGGAAAAATCCTTGTGTTCCTGAGAGACCCATGGATGACCCATTTTGTCCGAATTCTGCCACTTTTGAGGACATGGGAGTCTCCAAGATAAGGACTGTGTTGTGATTCCCCAAGAAGCTGCTTCCCCCTTACCCCAGGATATGTAAGGCTGAGATATCCCTCTGACCTTTACCCCTTTCCCCTATCCCATTGGCCCTGGGCCAGACAGCCCACCAGAAGATAAGACTTATATAAGTCCCTGCATTTCCTTGACTTTCTCTCTTTCCACGTGGATCCCCCACGAATAAAGATCTTCTAACATCACGGAGGGGCCTCTTNAGCCCCCATAATGGCATAGGAAAAATCCTTGTGTTCCTGAGAGACCCATGGATGACCCATTTTGTCCGAATTCTGCCACTTTTGAGGACATGGGAGTCTCCAAAATAAGGACTGGTCAAAAGATGTAGTGACATCAGAAATCTACAGCCTTTAAAGAAGAGATCTCTGCACCATGACCACATCCAATCACTGGGATTAGGACCTCTACCAGTGGGTGCATGCAGAGTCCTCTACCAACCTGTCACCTCAGTAAATTCACTCAGGTGACACTGAGCAGTTTGACATAAAATCCCACTTTAACCATCTTCCCTAAAGGCTCTATCTTGCACTAGATTTCAGGAGGCTTATAGAAAATAAGGATTTGTATACAAATTTTTGACTGCTTGTTCCAGGGCTGGATAAATGGCAATATGTTCCTCATAGGTTTTACAGGCACTCTGTTCATCAAGGGACTCACCTAAGTAAAGAATTTTCTTGTTAAGTTCCTGCTGTGCATGGCTTGGAACTATTTATAAGACATGAGCATTAGGATTCATTTTTTCTCTCTCCTTGTGATTCCCTCTTACCTGATTTAGACACCTGATAACTCAATATTTTCCTTATACTTTCTATTAGCTCATGCACTGCATTTGGGGGCTGAACAGATGTTTTGGGATGATACACACTTGTTACCCTCAGAGGAATTAAAACTGAGTGTTAAATAACCAGGGAAATAAATTTACAGATACTTTTTTTTTCTTCTTCTTTTGTGATAGGCAACAGAAAACATATGAAATACAGTTACAGCAAAAATATTAGCAAGGCTGTTTCAGACAGTCCCCTGATGATATATGAGTAGACCACAATGCTGCATCTTGTATAATCTTAATTTTTAGTATTTTATTAAAGATGCAGTTAAGCTTAACAAGCAATGAGTCTCTTTGTATTTGTTGTGGGTGCTTGAGAATGAACAAATTGAGTCTGTGGTTGGTAGCAGGGAAGATGAGTGTTTCTGATGAAATTCTTGCTGGATTATTAATTCACACAGCTGGTGTTTCTTTCTCCTGGAGATGTGGGAGATGGAAGAGCAGGGCTTTTAAATGCTGCTGACTATATCTATTTTAGCAAGTAATATAGTACAAAAGAAGTCACTGGATCAAAGCAACTAAAACCACATGTAGATCACGTGGTTCCAGCAGAGCTGTGGATGTCCCAAGTGAGTGGAAGTGTTCAAGATCAGGTTGGAAGGGGTTTTGAGCAACCTGTTCTCGTAGAAGGTGTCCCCTGGTGGCAGGGGAATTGGAACTGGATGATCTTTAAGTCTCTTCCAGCCCAAGATATTCAATGATTTTATGATATAGAAACAATGGATTACATTTACTGTGAGACTGGACAAAATATTCACAAACTTTGGTTCAAATCTGTCTGAAGGATCAATGTTTGGGACTTCATGTCCTCATCAGGGGTTGAAATATATTTTTCATGCAGCTGAAACTGATCTTCCACTTTTGTTTCTTCAGATAGAACACTTGCTCATGCACACCAAATCACCTCTGAAATGGAAATTACGCAATAAATGCAGTTCCTGAAGTTCTGTGCCAGAACTACCTTATTGCTCCGTCCTAAAAACTAATACTGGTCCAGCTTTTGATAAATATATTTTATTTACTGATCCAGAAAGGACTGCAGTTGTTATTCTCTCAGGACCACCATAAAAATATTGCTCCTTTTGCCAACTTTCCCAGTAGAGGCATTCCTGGTCAGAGCACAGTGACCTCTGGCAGTTTGGAAATGATACTTGACACAGATACTGAAAAGTAGAATAATGTTCAAGATATGAATGGTGAGGTAACAGAGGTGTGCCTAGGGTAAACAAGAAGTTTCAGTGCCTGCTTCTTCTATGCTGTATGTGCTTTGGAGAATTTCATACTTTTCAGTAGCTTTTGTAATGATAGATTTTATTTTCTAATTATTCTGATGTCTCATTCTTCTCCCTCCTGGTAGGTCTATTCTAGTTCCCAGAGCAGTCAAGCTGGACAGTGTTCTCTGTCACAAGAGTTCTACATAAGGCTTTACTAAATGCAACCTACATTAGGTTAGACTATAATATATAATAGAATATAAACTTTGGATTACTTACTTCATCAAAGTAAACCAAAATGTTTTTTTAAAGGACCAAACATTATTATTATTATTATTATTATTATTATTATTATTATTATTATTATTATTATTATTATTACAAAATAATGTTATATGGTGTTTGTACAGATTACTGCAATGTTTTAATGTGAGTTTAGAAATTTATAATAGGAACAACAATAATAAATTCCTGGCAATTATTTTGCTCTTGTGCTTTGCATCATAACTTTTTACCAAGTCCTTCAGGCACAGCAGGTAACAAAAATCTCAGGATCAATAACATGAAACCATAAACCCCACAATGAGTGTGTAGTGGGCAATACCTATAAGTTATATACAAATACATAAGTTATATCAGATTGCTCTTCAAAAGTAGTTAAGAGTTTATTTGCTTCATTTAAAAAATCTAAATTCTTTGCCAATTCCCTTTGAAGTGTTCACAGAAATTTAATGTGAAACATTTATAACAGAAATCTGAAATTTATTAAATGTCTCAAAAATATATCATGAGACAACTATTGAGGTCAATGCAACCTCAGCTGAGGGAAGAATTGTGTCAAGATATTTTACACTGGATACAGATTTGTTCCTGTACATCTTCACCTGATGTTGTTGCACTAAAATCTCAAAAGCAGAGTGAGAATAGCATCACAGAGGTTGGTATTCCCCTCATCTTGGGAAAAATTGATGGTGATAGGAGTAGAAAATTGAATCAAGAAGATTTTGTTTTGTTCTCTTTTCCTTCCCTGTTTCATCATCCTTCAGAGCCTAAGCTTGGAAAATTCATGGAAAGTACTAGGTGAATAAAAGACAAGCTAGATTCCCAGAGGAAAGTGTGGATGAGATGTGAGAATTAAAATGCTGAGGGACTTGGAACAGCAAACTTACAAGTACCTATGCTGCATCAATGGAGATCATGAAGACAGGAAACTATCTCCTTTGATGCTGGAGGTAAAACATGTTGAGATAAAGATGATGAGAAGGAGCACAGGATTTATTGTACTGAATCAGACAAGTTTTGTATTCCTTCTCATTTCTTGAGTCTTGCATTTTTGCTGCCTTCAGAAGTGACCAATGTCTGCTGCTTGAGGGGAGGTTGAAGAAAAGCCCTCAATGAATGTAGCTAGTTGTGTGAAAAGGAAGGCACAGAAGAAGATATCTTTGTAACCCCTGCAGCTATCAATTTACCTTAAGAAGCATAACAATAGATTACTTTAAAATTCATATTTTTGTTATTACTCACAAAATTATTCAGCCCTTTAAAAATCTTTCATATTTGACTTAATAATCTCCTGGTAGAGTTAATTCCAAGGGATGACAGCATGCTGTGAAGAGTATTCACTTTCACAATTTTTATTGTACTTTTGTGTTCCGTTTATTTCATTGCATATCCTTTATGGATTAATTATGTCATAAGGTTAAAATTAGGGTCTTATCATTCTGCACTTCTTAAAAATAAATAGAAAGAACAGACCATTCAATTTTTCCTGTGTGCAACTCAAGTGGTTTTCATTTTGGGCATATACTGAAGAGCTGAATTTTTCTACTTTCTGTACCAGCAAACAGAGAAGGTAAGGATGACAAAATTGTTTAAAAGGAATATTCTGCATATACTGTTTCTCTGTATATTTTTCTATTATCAATAGGTTGATTGACTCCTAAAGAAATTTCAGAAGCACTTCAGATATTAATACAAAACAACCCTCACCTATCAATTAATGATATCAATGGGAACTCATTATCCCCATGTTTGAGTTTTACTTCAGAATATCACATGGAAATAAGAATGGCAAATACTACTGTCTTGGGTTGCAATGCAAGATGTAACCAAAAGTATGTATTCTGTTTGCCACCTGTTAAAACCAGTTGGGGAGGTGTTTTTCTTTATCTCTTCTGTGACCCATTCCTCATAACTCTGGGGGGAAGAGGCTGGTGTCTTCTGTTAATGGGCCAGCTGTTAAACCAGGTGGGGCAGTGTTCTTTGTCTTTTCCATGACCCTCCTCCCTCCAGGGGGAAAATCTGCTGTTAATGGGCCATTAAGGCTCACTGCATGACTGATAAAATTACATCGTCCCATTGGGAAATGCTCCGCTGAGCAGGAGGAGCCAAGCATTCCCATCTGGATAAAACCTGAGACTCAGAACACCAGGACAGACTGTTTTCCACTGGATTCCCAGAGAAAGACTGGACCCATCTCATCACCACTGGACCTTCTGAGGAAAACTACACCCTTTTACAGGGTCATCTCTGCTCCAGCAGAACCACATTCGTCACTCCAGGAGGACTTAACTGGACTGCTACCAACACCCTGACCAACAGGGTGTCAGGTTGTATTCTGACTCTGTCAGTGTTTTCATTTTGTTTTGTTTGTGTTTTGTACCACTACATTTTTATTTTAAATATTCTTAGCAAAGAACTGCTATTTCTATTCCCATATCTTTGCCTGAGAGCCCCTTAATTTCAAACTTATAATAATTTGGAGGGAGAGGGTTTACATTCTCCATCACAAGGGAGGCTCCGGCTTTCCCTGAAAGACACCTGTCTTCCCAAACCAAGAGAACTACATTTTTAGACAAAAAAGGGAACATTGTGTTTATCCTGCCATATGTACAGCTTCATCAAGAGATTCCTATTTTTATATTAAGCTCTATATCATAAATGATCTGAAAACCTTCAGATGATGACTCTTCGAATTAAGTAGAGAAAACTGCATTTATGTCTGTGAATGCTGGACTGAGATTCTTTCAGCATGTTTTTAGATTACACGTGATCCTGATTCACAGATCATCACACTTCCCAGTACAAAGTGAAAATAGAAGTTAAGAAATGTATACCCAAACATTCCAAAGCACTATTTCAGTAATACTTAATAGCATGTGGAATCTTATTGTTGGTGAGAATCCCCAGAAATGTGCATACTCATATTTGTATATTGACAAATACAATCTTAATTAACCTTTAGCAGAAGTAGCTGATGAAGCTACATTGCCATGAAATCATATCCTGAGTATCTATATTGATTCAGGTAAGCACAGATAATTATTTTTCTTCTTCCTCTTCTAAATTGAAACTAAATTGTATTTACCCACTATCTATATTCCTTCAGGCAACTCTCTGGTAAGAATGGGATATGTGCTGTAGGTTTTAGCCTGCAGGTCAGCGTGGTCAGTCAAACAGACTGAGTGACTCCAGAGGAGTTCCAGCCTCAAAGATCTTTTTATTTGTCCTGCTAGCTTTTCCCAGGAAATCACTGTCTGAGAAAAAAAACACAGCCTGAGTAATTTTATGTTTCTTTTTCAACATTGAAGTGTGTCTGTAGCTGCACAGGATGATGAGAAAGGGAGTACTGGAAGGACATGGAAAGGGCTTTAACAAAGCTTCTTGCTCCTTTGCATTTTCTCAGCTCTTCTCTGCATTGGAGGGGCACAGCAGTGTGCCAGATGGGTCATCAGGAGAGAAGCTACAGGGTACCACTGCTCCTCATGCTTGTCTGCTTCCTCTCTGTAAAAGTTCCTAAACTTCAGACACTTCAGTTTGGGTCCTTTGTATTCCCATTATGCTGGAGGTCTGTAAATCTGAAGTACTTCCATTTGTGCACATGTAGGCAAGATGGAGTGTACCAGAAACTGAATTTTTCTCAGCCTGTCTCTTCTGAACATGTCTATGCACCAGCTGTCTGCAGAATACTTCTATATACCTTCTGAAAGGGCTGGGGCCTGCACAAAGTGGAATTGCAGGTGTTAATATCTTTTTGTTAATAGTATGGAAAGAATTGATATATGTTTCAGAGATTTGGACTTCTTTCAACGACACATCTTTGAATTAGATGTCTTGGTACATTTGCTCAGTATTTCCAGATGTTCATCCAGGTGTGCAGGTTTCTGTTTAAGCAATAGAAATGTTGCCACTGCTGACCAGCCCCTGTAATCAGATCAGTGCTCCATCTGCTGCTGGGCAGTAGCCTGGTATTTTTAAAACATTAAGTAGGTGACCCAGGTTCAATTTCTTTTTCTTCTTGACGAAGGGTATTACCTGTGAAATGCTTTATGTTCATAAAAAAGTGAAGAAGTTTCTGCTCTGTTTTCCTCTTTGAAGCTGTATCTGTGTGTATAAATGATTGCAAGG
The DNA here is from genome assembly GCA_013398995.1 of Alaudala cheleensis. Taxonomy (NCBI): domain Eukaryota; kingdom Metazoa; phylum Chordata; class Aves; order Passeriformes; family Alaudidae; genus Alaudala; species Alaudala cheleensis. The sequence continues at coordinate 128,407 of VWYE01018871.1, forward strand.
GTCCCTGGTCTGAGAAGGGAAAGAGCATAGAGTTGTAACTCTGCACCTCAGTGCTGAGTAGTGTTGCCTCAGAGAAAGAAGACTGACTGTATGGAATGTTTTTATGTCCAATCATCACTTTATTTTGTCACAGGTTTGGCCCTGGGAGCAGACACAGATATTTTCCAACTTGCTGGTGAATGAGTGTCTTTGTGTTGCCTCTGTACAGAGGTCATTATTTTGAGGTTGTTGAAAGCCCCTATTCACTGTAGTGGGTACCTGCATGCCCACCAGAAGTGCTGGATGTCACAGAGCCATGTCATTAGCTCTGGGTGCTGCATTACTGAAGATTTTAGGCATTTAAGCATTAAATTGGATTCAGTCTGTGATTTCTTTCACAATCTGACTTTTATTTCTTGATGCTTCTTCTGTGCTGAAGATAATCCAAATTTGTGATGTTGTTATACTTTGTTTGCTTTCTTCCTTCTTACAGGAAATTGTTATTTTTGAATCCTTTTTATATCATTCTTTCCCAGCAATAATTATGGCCTACTTGATCAAGATATTCAGAGGTTGGTAGTATGAATCACTTTTCCTATTCAGTTTCCACAATGTCAAAATGACACTTTTTTAATCTAAACACCTGCCAGTCCTTTGCAGTACCAAAAGCAGCTCAATTCTCCATCCCTACCATTTCCAGTCTCTTTTTTGTAAAAGCACAATTGTATAATCTGCATTCTCTTCCAGCAAGTCTTTTATTTCACATCAATGTACATCCCACAGGTTACCTCCTCTTGTGCAACCAGTACCTTTAATTGTGAGAATCTAAATAGTGAGAATCTACCCTCTAGTTGCTCTTGTGTGTCTACAGTGTAAATCTCACACATACATCTATACATACATACATATGTATCTATATATCAATATCTGTATATATATCTATATATATCTGCATTACAGATATGGCCAAAAACAAAGCAACTAGTTTCAACACTGAAACTACCAAATTGTGTGTTCTCAGCACTTGGAGAATTATAATAGCTGGGGATGGAAGGAAAGCTGATGGATCAGGCTATTCTCTCCTTTCCCACTGTCAGATTGTTCCCAAAAATATATTCTTAACATTGCTTGGCCTAATTCTAAATGCAGCTTCTTTTCGTACTACTTAAGTCTGAAAAAGTGAGAGACAGATTACTCTTTTATAGCAGAATGACTCTCTTTGGCCTAATGACAGTTAAATTTATTTTATTTGGTGTATAGAAGAAGATGAAGTGCATTTCACTTTTAAAAGGAACTGAAATATGGGTAATAAGAAATCTAAACTGATAAAGCAACTGGTTCAAAGATACTTACGCATTTGTGAATTTTCAGGTTCTGAAAAATGTGTGATGACTTTCTGAAAGATTATTACTGGGCATTTTTTTGTTATAACTTCTATACTCAGTCAGCTACCTCTCATACTGAACTACAAATAGGCCAAATACTCATCTGTTATAAATCCAGTATCCCTGCTGACGGTGCTGCTTGACCAATTTGCACCAGCTTAGGATCTGTCCTTTTGATCTGGCCATATGTTTTTTGATGATAAGCATCACAAATTAGGAATGGATTTGCAGAAAATCTCTTTTTCTCTTTTACATCCCTAAGGATACATAGGTGACCACAAGCTTTCAAATATTACCAGCTCTGACTTTGGCACTAATGGCTGCTGTTTCAAAATACACCACTCTGTTGTAAACTTTCCAGTTTCCTGACTACAGGAAATTATGTTGCAAGTGACTCTTAATCAGCCACTGCACTGAGAAATTATAGCATCAAAACTAACTGGAAAATCTCCTGGGAACTAAAGTATCAAAAAAGGTACTGAGATGTACCTTGCCTTCTTAAGTTTAGCCTATAAATATTATTTACTAAACTTTAATTTTTGTTCCTATTTATTGGATTCAAACCAGAGAAATGCATAATTAGGAATGGGGGAATGAATGAGAAGTTTGTGGGAGGAGCAAGAAAACTGTGCAAACAAAATAATGAGAGAATCAACACCAAAGGAAAAGAGCCAGGTCTCCCTGCTGCTGTGTGATGTGCCAGTGGCCTGAAATAATCATATCAACAGAATGAAGTATCCTTCAAAAATTTCGCTTTTGTCAATATTAATGAAGTCTTACATTAACAAAAGATGTAATAAAAAAGACCCACTTAGAACTAAACAACATGAAATACACAGGTTAAAGGGGATATAAAAGAAAGAGTCTTACTGTGAACTGAGTTTGGTTTTTTGGTGATTAATTTAATATGTAATATACTTCAGTTTTTTGAAACCAGAATAATTTAGCACATTTTCAAGTAAACCACTACTAAGGGGATAATATCAGAAAGGAAATGTCTCAAGTATTTTCTTAACTGGGAGCAGAATTCTGAGCAGCAACCAGATATAGACTCACGAGAGGGTTGATGGTGCCTGGTACAGAGTGAACTACACTGCCACTATGCAGACCTGATTCTCTCTCTTCCTGACTGGATACAGGATATTTTGCAGCTAATTCCTAACTCTAAGGGTTGAGACCTAGTAAAATAGTGGTGCTGTAAATACAAGCTTTCTGCAGCTGGTAGAGTAACATGCTGTTTGTCAAAGTAACTTATAAATGTTTTTCTACAGCTCAGATTTTGGGATAGAATAATTACATCAGTGTAAGGTCAAAACGTAACCCAGTGAGCCAAGTTTATGAGAAGCTGGACACTGCAGTCATTGCTTTGCTAAGAACTGCTGCTAAGATGGGAATCAAAAATGTTCCTCAAATGGGAAGACCGCAAGATTCCTTCATAATGGAAATTGCTAGGAAACCTAAATAGATGAATGGGTGCTAATTTCACCTTCACAAAGTCCTATAATATGCACCAGATAACAGCACATTGTAGAAAGGTAGCTTGGTTTTAAAGTAAATTTAAAGAGTCCCAGTATTACAAAAAATAAAATTCTTTTTTATAGCAGTATGAGCAAACATGGGAGCAGAGATGAGGTGGAGAGGGAGGAGTGAATTCTGCACAATGATGGCAGTGTTCACCCTTTACTGATTCAACCTGTTCAACTTCCACTTCCTTAACAATCATTTAACATGCAACAGTGACTATATTAAATATTTTTACTATTCCCTACAAAGCCACCCTGGAGGAATGGCACAGCAGACCTGCTAAGACTCTCAACTTCCATGCTTTTAGCTCCATCCTAATTAGGTGGTGGAGTGAATGAAATTATTTTGCCATTCCCGTGTCCCAACTTGACAAACTGGGACTTGGCACTAGATCAGATTAAGGCACTCCATGCAGCTATATATGGTATGTGTTAATGATGCTATTAGTAACACATTGCTGAATGTTAACATCTTAGAGCTTGTAGTTTCATCTCTCCATGGAAGCAACTTGATTAATGTTAGAACTTTTTTTAACAAAGGTATAATTTCTGTGCCACTGTTTCGTATCATCAAAGAAAGAGGCATAATCTTCACACTGAGTATTATTATGTTTAATTAAAAAGGCTGAGCCAGGCTTTGTACTCCCCTATCCATTCACACAGATATAGTGTTTTTCTCTGCTTTTTGAAAAGGGTGCTATGATTTGAGGGACCACTGGCCACCTTAAAGAGTGCCCTAATGCCTGGACTGCTGAGGGCTGACAGGTACATAACAGGATAGTGGTTGCAGGGTGATGTGTCCAGTCAGTGATATGTCACTTCAAGACATATGCAGACCTAGTATTTTTAAATGAAAGCTTGTCAATGGAACAACTAAGAAAGACCCTCTAATGAGAATAGTGACACAATGGGGACACATTCATCAAGGAATTAACAGGTAGGGTGTTTTTTGGAAGGGAAGATTGTTAATGATTAAATGGCAATCCTACTAATTAAAAGTCAAAAGGAGATAAATAAGGGATAACTCCCATGATAATTGCCAAATTTATATATTTAGAGAAACCTAGCACATCATAAATATTAAATTGGGCTATTATCTGCAGTGAATTTGTGTCAGGGATCCATAAATAAAGACCTTAGGGACTAATCACTAGAAAATTTCATTATTTATCTTCTTCCACATTTTAACAAACACAAAAGCTATGTCTTCAGTGTAAACCACAAAGAGAGCATGCTTCTTATTTTTTTTCCTTTTTATTTTGTTTTTTTCTTTGATGGCTCTTTTGAGGTAAAGAAAAAGAATAATGCAGTGGGAATGTACAAACCAGAGGAGATCTCAGCTGTGGCAAAATCTTTCAAGACAGAGCTTGGCTTCTCATTTCTTCTGAGCATTAACCTCCTATTAAGTACACTAGTTTCTGTCCATATGTGGCTCCATTGACTTCAATTGGGCTACCTCAGATACCCACCCTGCTGAGAGAGCAACCACAGATTTTTTAAAAAAATCATCCTACACAGAAATGTGGGAAAAGTAATGAATTGAGTCATTTGCATAATTTTAATCATTAGTCCTGCCTTGTACCTTATGTAATAATTTATGTGCAAAAAGCTACCTAAATGCCTCTTTAGGGCCTGTGGTATTGCTACTCATATTAATGCAACTGTTTTATGTTCATTTTTTGCAAGACTGAATGTGTATAATGTGCACAATGTTATGCACAGTTGGCTTCACTGGACCAGGATGTTGCTCTGCACAGAGCCTGGGACTGTTGTCTTCTTGGCTCACTCAGTGCAGCTGAAAAACTGAACAGCTTGAGAAAGTGGGTCTTACCTACAGGACTCAAGTATTCTGGGAAATCAGAGGAGAGGATGTTGTCAGTTATGCATCAGTACAGAATCTGTAAAGAAGTTTAATTTGTTGGAAAGCTGAAAGCTCATTTGGAAACCTCCACGGTGAATTGTGCCATGGACAAGTCAGACTGTCCCATCTGGATTATTCTTGGATATGCTTTGGTTTGGCTAGATTATTTTTGATCCACCAGATGCTTGAGTTCCCATAACAAAGACAAAGTGTGGGAGACATTCAGCAGCTTGACACCAGGGTGTTGACAAAGAAATACAGCTACTGACAATTGGCAGAGCTTTCCTTCGTATCCCTGCTGTCAGTCTTGTAGTAATCCTCTTTGGCCTTTTGACTACTGAAAAGGGATAATATTTTTCCTTATATTGGATATTATGTAGAAGCCAGTGGTTCTAAACAGTTAAAGAAGTACCAAGAATTACTTGAGGGGAGCACTAGACATCTATTGCTGCATGCTAAGCCATTCTATCTTTTTGAAGAATGCCAAATAAATATGCTGCAGTATCATTCACACAGTTGCACAGAGGTTGTAGGCAGAAGTGAGATTCTTCAAGCTGAGATCCTGACTCCTTTCTGAGTTCCAGTAGTTTAGAATGGGTAAAAGCCCTGCAAGTTTGTGAAGTCACACATTCAATATGTGAGGCCAAGAGTAAAAATAAGACCCCTGACCTCTCCCTTCTTCTCCTTTAGATACTTTTCTCTGTAACAGTAGGTAAAATGCAGGAGTGGAATACCGTTGCTATTAAGTGAAAAATGAGCTTTTACAGTTAGCCATGAAAATGAAAGTAATAATTAAATCTTCATATAACTTTAGGTTGTATTGCAAGTGCTTAGCTGAAAAACTCGTCTTTAACTCATGGCCCGCAGCAATCACATCTGTTATATTTTAGGAACAGAAAGCTAATGAGGTGGAATCTGGAGTACTGAGCTTAATTGGGCTTGTTTTGATTAAGTGTATGTGCTGGGAATATTTTACACACTAGTATAAATTGCAAAACAGTCAACATAAGCCATGAAATTTGCAAAATCCATTGCGGATAGTGTCAGAGAAAGGACTGTTTCCAATAAACAATAAAAGGCAGAAAGAAAATATCTGAGGTTTTGATGAAAAAAAAAAGTGCTTTAATTTGCTTAATTAGTGGCTTTCCACAGTTGTAAGTGCATTTCTCTCTGGTTCACATCCATACAAATACACACGGAGAAACACAAAAATGTGCTGTATATTATAAAACTGTTACAACTTGTCTTTGGGCTGAGTAGATTAGGTCTGACTGGAAAAGGCATTTAAAGCTGTATAATCTTTATACAAGCATGAAAAGTTGACATATCCTTCATATATTACGTATTTAGCGGAAATAATAATATTTTACAGCAGTTTTAAAAACGTGTGTTTCAAGGGGGAGATAGTATGAGGAGTTTTTCTCCTGCCAGTCCTTATCACTTTGGGCCACACTCTTAGATAATGTAAACCCACATAACTTCATTGACTCTACCACATTTTGCTGATCCACTCAATTTAGATCTGATCTCTCAAGTTCCCATGAAAGCTTAGGAGTTAGGGGGAAAAAAAGAGTATTGTATTTTAGCAACATTATAAATGGATTTTTTTAAATGGATTTTTCTCTACAGTAAAAAATGTTACAGTCTGGATGTCTGATATTATCGTATCATCCATAACTAGAAACAGAGGCTGACTCTTCAAAGTAAATTACACATGAATGGTGTTTCTGTTCAGATTGTAGTCAAAACCACATCAAAAACAATAACAACAAAATTGTCCACTGCTTTCATCAGTAGGTCTCAAAACAGCTTCCAAGAAAAAAAAAAAAAGCCTCCATCTTTGTACACAAGGGAAGTAAGACAGCAATATCTGACTTGCAGAAAGCCAGTGACAGAAGCCCCTGAGTGGTGATGATTTGTCCAGTGGCCACCTTAGTTGTCATAGTCTAAGGAGACTGACATAAACCACATGATATGGGGCATTTGACTGTTGAATCTTCCTCTGGCTTGGTGGGTATAGGATTACAGTGGTAACATTTTTACAGCAGTCACATATGTTAGTATTTCATACTGCCTGACATGGCTATGTGATGTTGAGCCCTTTTAGCTGGTAGATATTTTTCCCCAACCCCAAACTGAAAATGTAGGCTGAGATTTTCAAAGATTTTAAATTCCCAAGGGATTTATTTATAAGTTTCTTGTATCCCTTTAGGGTCTTATCTTTGTTCAATTAATGTTTCATGATAATTGACTAATATCTAAGAAAATGTCAAGAGCTAATAACTTCATTGTAGCTCCTTACTGGCTTCACATAATTCAAAACATTTTGCTTGAGATGCTGTTATTGCTAGGAAAAGGAGATGTTTCTTCAGATGAGTCTCTAAACAATTCTTGACCTTCCCAGCATTCATGCTGGCTCTTCTGTTCTTTAGGTAATGGTGGTAAATGCAGTGAACACAGAAAGCACACAGACAAATACTCTGCAGCCCTCCAGGAAAATTATGATGGTAAATTTTTAACAGGAAGTATTAAATTCTTCTGGCAAATTAAAATCTCACTGGTGAGTTGCTGCTCCTTCCAGTGAGGAAGGAGAACTGTACAGGAGTACACACAGACCTCCTACGTACTACTACCACAGGCTAAGGGACTGACTGAACTAACAACAGACAAAGTAGAATATTCAGGTTAGGTCTTGATGGAGCAAGGTCTTCACCCTTGAAAAAAAAAATCTGCCTAACACCCAGAGTTATTCAGGGCTTTGGCTTTACAATTCATTCAGAAGTGTGCACTGCTCATTGTGACCCCTCACACTGCACTGTCCAATTGGTTCAATAATGACTCTGAGGAATGAGAGCCACCTACCCTATTATTGGCTCCACCTCCTGGGGTTTTCCTGAAAGGGGGATTTTCATTCAAGTCTGGTTTGGAGTAACATATGCAATTACACTTGGAAGAAAGAAAATGTGAAGAGGGCAGCCACTGCAGCTTCAGGTCGTGAGACGATTGCTGGCTGTGATTAGGAAGATACCCCTCCTCTCAAATGAAGTATAATAGTGTTCATATCTGAGGATTCAGGACTGGCCATTGTCAAAGATATCCCTGTGACAGTTCATACAGTCTTGGATTTCCCCCCATCTTAGCCTTTCAAAACGAAAAAAAGGAAAAGAACACTTTGAGAAATTTT